>PNEQ01133357.1:0-113887 GCA_003012365.1 Medauroidea extradentata | reverse complement strand
CTGTATATCGACGCGTGTACACACAAAGAAAATTGTGTTACCTTTGTCTCCTGACAACTTGTATCGTCTTCGGGTTGGAGTTAGTTGCGCGCGCGTTTTTTCTCTTTCTGTAGCAATGGCAAGTGAAATCAAACGGAAAGCAATCGATCTGCAAACAAAGCTTCAGATTTTTCGTGCTTCTTTGCCATGGCGGCCCAGCATCCACGCTACTCTAGAGGCTCAACGCAGCCATGTTTTGCTTGCAAGATAGCGTAGCGTTATATTAATTTAGCATTCAGATGAGAATTATTTTCTTTCGCTCATACATA
The DNA here is from genome assembly GCA_003012365.1 of Medauroidea extradentata. NCBI lineage: Eukaryota > Metazoa > Arthropoda > Insecta > Phasmatodea > Phasmatidae > Medauroidea > Medauroidea extradentata. The sequence continues at coordinate 113,579 of PNEQ01133357.1, read as the reverse complement.
AAGAATTTTTTCCTTGTATGAAAATATGTTACGAGAGGTGATGTTTCAAAGTGCGTATACTGTGCCACTGTTTTTTAACGTGTGTATTAGTTTCACATAAGCAGATGCATTATCAACACCCGGCATCGTCATTCGTCCACGAATATTAACCTATACGTTAAGGTATAAAGGTGAAACTTTTTTATTGTGTTTATAAGACATTGACTTTACGTCGCTGAGAATATAGTACCCCAAAATATTTTTGTTTTTGAAAAAAAAAAAAAAAAAATGAAATTTTTGAATTTTTGAAAAACAATAATATTTTGAAATTTTATTGTTTTGTTGTTCAGAGGAGGTAATGGCGTGAACGTATACGATATTTTGTTAAAATCGTTCCAGCGGTTTTCGAGTTCCAGGGTGTTTAATTTTTTTGGGGACTCGCATAGCACGGCATAGGCACACACTTGTGTCACTAGTATGTATAGTTTGGGAAGGGGGGAAGGGGGGTGAGGAAGGGAAGGCGGAGAACTGACGATTTATCGGCAATATCGGTTGAGACGAGCATCTGTTATAACGACAATTTCTGCCGTCATTGTCAACTCTCGTCTTAACGAGGTTCCACTGTAATTGAAAACAACACAAAGATTATGTTGCATGTTTTGTAATGTAAGGTCTGTACCATAAATATACAATTTTTCAGTTTGCATGTAATGTAAAAACTTGCATGTTTTTTCAGAGAACAATTTAAATTTTGTCTACAGTTTGGTTAATTTAATGTAATACAATCAAATCCATGTATCTAAGAAAATTATACTTATACTGATTAAAAAAGTGTTAAGTACTTTATAAACTTATTCATGATAAATCGTAAGAAATTAAGTCTAACCAGAGGACTTGCACTGTGCTGGCTGGCACATTTACCCAAAGATCGTATTTACAGTCGCATCAGACTATCAAAGAATTCTTAGCTAATGTGTATGGGTCATTTTGTCTTTCTGTGTCACAGGTTCAAGATCTGGCCAGCAAGTTAATCGGGTCCCAACAAAATGTACAGAAACTAGAACAGCATATCAAGGAACTCAATAACACAGTAAGTGTGATGCATTGTTAAATTATGTTTATCTGCTAGTATTCTGCTAGTATATTTTTCATAAAGATATTAGGTTTATTGTTCACCCAGTATTGTACAAAGAGCAGTACACAAACTCTTGGCAGGTTATGTATGTAAATACCGAACATTTTTGCCAGAAATATTATGTTTCGTAATTCACAGTATAGGTAAATTAAAATTGATTACTCAGTGCAAAGGTTTGGTAGCTTTAAATTGTATATATTTTATATTTTCCTATTTCTCTGAAATAGAACAACACATTTAAGAACTTTCAACCTTTCATTTTTAGTCAATTTTTTTCAGAGAACATCACATTGATTAGTAATTTCGGGGAGAGTAAACAATTTAAAGAGACTAGAATTTCATGTCGTTTCATATCAAAACACAATGAGATATGAAACAGCTAAGATCACGTGAAGTATAAAAGAACTGAGTCTACAAATATTTTGTCTGTATGAAAAGTAAATTGTTAAATTTACACATGCTGCCCTTGCAACATTGGACAAAGCATGCAGAATTAAATCCAACAATAATTATGAAAGGAATAAATAGGCACCAAATATTCAAAACAAATACTATTGAAAAAAGTTAATTTTGAATGAAATAAAATAGTTCTAATGTAAGTGTATTCTTCTCACGAGTTGCTTTTATTGTGTTAAAGATACTGTCGGAGGCACTGTCTACATAAGTTTTCAATGCTGTATTTTTATTTTTGTACCAGATAAATTTTTCTTATTTTAGACATGAATTGTGACTAATTTTTGCACCTGTAAAATTTTTTATCCCTCATAGTTTTTGCGTAATGGCTTATGAACGTCAAAATTTGTATTTTACTGTTTTATGTATGCTACTAAAAACAACTGACATACCAAACTGAAATAATTTACAGTGAATAATAATGATGTAGGCTACAAGGTCTCCTAAATAAAATATTAAAAATTATTAGGTTTTCATGAATTTTTAAAATTTTAATTTCAAATTTCAGCAATTTTTTTATACAAAAATGTTTGTGTGTGTGTGTGCATGTGCGTGTGTGTGTGTGTACACGTACAGGATGGCCGAGAATAAGTGCTACAAATTGATAGGGGTGGTAGATGTGCATGTTTGGAACATATTTAATTAAGGGAACCATGTCCAGAAATACATCCTCATCCCTGAAAATGGTGCAACAAATGAACTGGGATAGGTAGGCAACCTGGCGCGGACGGTGTCGTCGGATGTCAACGACACATGTGTATCTGTATTACCACTTAGGTTTATTCAGTAATCTGTACCCTTTACATGTGCTGCTCAAAATGTCTTCCGCCACACCCGATACATGCAGTGCAGCGCTGTGTAACACATGCAAGGTGCCTCGTGCAGTCACTGATCGTCAAAGCAGGTAGTACATAAGACACACACCATGATGACCACGTGTTGTTTTTTTACTGAGTTGTTGTAGCCAGGTTGCCTTACTAGCCCTGTTCATTTGTAACATCATTTTCGGGTATAAGGAGGCGTTTCCAGACATAGGTTCCTTAATCAAATATGTTCCAAACACGTACATCTACCATCCCTATCAATTTATAACACTTATTCTTGGCCATCCTGTATGTGTGTGTGTAAATGTATATATATGTGTATATATATGTATATATATGTGTGTGTGTGTGTGTGTGTGTATATATATATATAGTAAACCCTGGATACCTCGGACCTCAATGTCACGGACTTCGGATAACTAGGACAGAATTTCAAAATACAAGATTAATTTTAGTTAAATTATTTTTTGGTTAAAAATCATAAAAAATTGTGTATGCCTTACTTAAATTCATCACGTTTTATTTTAAAAGAGTATTAAGCTTCAAACACAGTTGCTCATCACTACTTAGCCTTTAATAATCCCACCGTAAAATATGTGGCAAGATCCGTGTGGTTAAATGTTTCCTAGCAAGGCGTGCGAGTGGAGATGCAACTTAGCAGGCAGACCTCCCTTCTTTATCTTTCCTCCCTCTTCACCGCACGAGCCATTCACGTACGTAAATGCATCATAAATAAACATTTCAGTATGATGTTGGTGAATTAGACTGTAACTACATGTCACAATGGCACCTAATGGGAAATTTATTTTGTTCTGGTATGTGCGATAAATTCAAGACTGCAAAACAATTTGTTCCGGATATTAATAAAAAAAATTAAAAGCCATTGGTTTGCATTGCAGTGTAGGCAAGGTGATGAGAAGGTTTTACGGCCCTTTAACGATGTCTTACAAGCCGATGAGGGTGAAGTGAGATGAAAGAACAACACATCCATGCCCGAGCAAATATTCCAACCCAGGGCCTCTCGCACCGTAAACTGGCGCCTAACCCACTATGCTAGTGTCAGACGCGATATCGAAAAGAAACCAGTGCTTAATTAATTATAAAAAAAGGGGGGACAGAAAGGGGCTTTTGCCCCGGGCCGCACATTCTAGAGAGCCTCGCTTTTGAACAAGCTAAATTATTATAATGAATGGGCTTTCATTGAGTTCCCATTAACGTTGATGTTGTCTGTGAAATTTATTTTAAGTGTAAAGTGTGTGTAAAGACGTCACTAATCTATGGCAACGCAGTCAAGGTAAGATAGTCTGGAGGGAGGCCTACAAGCACACGGTTATCACTTCAACCATGGCCGTAGACTTCAACTAAACAAAAAAAAAAGGAATGGTAGACTGAGATTTACGTTGCTTCTGGCTTCGTATTCTAATAAAGAGGCCCTGGAAAAAAACAAATTCTCATAGGAAACATTTGAAATGGTTAAATGATACATATCTGGAGGAGACAGTAAACAAATACCTAGTACATCAGTATAAGAGAGATTGTGGTGTGATGTGTAGAGCTGCAAGCCACAGCTGACAAACTGACTAATCTCATTTCTGTTACAGTAATTTAGTCACTTGTCCGACACGAAACGATTCATGGAATGCATTGTTTTAATATTTTTGTGCAATAATTTTGGTTTGTTTTTACTCCCATTTAATTCAGATGAACATGATTAGAACTTTATTGCTTTTTAGTGTGACTTGTGTAAGAATAAAGCTGTTTTATGATTCAGTTTATATACATAAAATAAAATTTTAAAAATCCATAGTGTTAAAATGAGTTCACATATTTCTGTACAGTGATCCAAAAGGATTGTTAAAGAAAATTATTTTTGTGTCTTCGGAACTCTGTAGGAGGTGAACGTAACTATCAGGCTAGCAGCTGTCTGCAGACACTGTGACATGCTGATGTTAAGCAGTTTTTCATGTAAATATCTCATGAGTTACGTGTGGTCATGTGCGGTGTTTGTATTACTGTTGAGACTGTACCGGTTGACCTTGACTACTTCTACTTGCGCTCTACCTCCCTAGCTTATCTCCAACAATTATCTCTCTCTCACACACACAACACACACACACACGTACATAGACTGTCGCCAGCCAGACAAGAGAAAGGGGTGAGAACTTTTATGTGGTAAAAGGGTGCCTTGGTGCCAGTTTGTTGCACAGATAAGAAAAGATCAGCAAGAAGAATAATGAAAATAAATAAAAAAGAATTTGCCAGCCCAGGCTGTTTGACATTCTTTTATAGTTCTCCATGTTACAATGATAATTTCCCCATTACCCCCTCCTGCAAATTGATACGTACAAAGCAGTATACATTGCTGCCTCTTTTGCTTGTAGAAATGATAGTGTACTGATTTCCTCACGTTTGTGATTAATGAATGATTACTCCTCCTCTCCGGACGCCCCTCGATAACACGGACAAATCGTAACTCGGACAGCTTCTCCCCCCTTTTAGTCTGAGTTATCGAGGGTTCACTGTATGTGTGTGTTTGTGTTTGTTTGTGTGTTTGTAAATACAGGTTGTTCCAGGAGTAGACATCAGTAAAGAGGCGGGTGTTAGAGGGGCTCAAGAACTACCAAATAAACCAAACTTGCATAATCCGATTCGCAACTGTCTAATAGTTATGAGATTTTTAAAGAAAATATGGCTACAGTGGAACCCGTGAATTACACTTCTCAAAGGACCAGTAAAAAAGGGTGTAAAATGCAGGAAAGTGTAATCTGAGGGAACGTTATAAAGTAAAATCATTAAATGGGACCAAATACTAACAGTGTAAATGGCAGGAAAGTGTAGAATCAGGGAGTGTTATTCAGGGGTTCCACTGTATTCTCTACCCTGAGGTAAGCATTTACTGATGGTGGAAAAAGTAATGGTCGATGTGGAACAAAATTTGTACACACCAAAGGTGATTAGTGTCATCACATTTAAAATCACATTTAACATCACAGAGAGTGCAGCTTCGTATGATAAAAAATCACTTTCACCAAAGTTGTGTTTGTTTCTGAAAGATGCCTCCACTTTGCACGAGGTAAAAAAATATCAATGGGTTACATAAATGTTCACCCTCAATTGTAAAAACTACCTCACAGTTTGGTCAACTAATTATTAAAAACCAGTATTTTAAATTGACAAACGTTGATGCAGTAAATGTAAAAACATAACATAATGCAGAAGATTCACACTATGTAAATCCAGCTATAAGGTTGAAATTAGTATGTGAGGAAATAATTAAACGTAACTTTATTGAAATAAAAATATTACACAGTGTTTTAAATTATTAAAATATATTTTTAATGTAATGTGATAAATTTATCAGGATAAAATTAAATGTTATTTATAAAAGTGGTAATAGTCAGTTATTTCATTAAACAAAGTTTTTATAATAGAAATGGAAAGTTAAGATAAACGAATTACGTCACCAGACACCCTGACGTAGTTGCTTCTTCGTATTCACAGCGACTGCGGTTATGTAGAGGCTAGTGCGGTCGCCTCCCATCATGCAAACTGGGCGTAATTCCTGAATAGTCTCGCGTGTAGATTTACTGCATATGTTAATTGTGGCTAATACATGAAGATGGTGTGGGGGACTCCTTTCGTGTACGCCTGTTTTCCATCCCAGTACCACTGTATGCTCTCATAATGGCGGGGGGATGTGAGAGTATTATGGCTTTTTAACAAGGTATTTAGATCAGGCGAGGGTGACATGATGTGAAGGTCAGTACAACAAACATGAACGGGCTCAGATGCGAATCGGGGACCCCTCGCACCACAGATCGATGCTTTACTGACTTCGCTACGGGGGTCGGAGCCTTCTTTGGCTTACAAGACAATGATGTCAACAGCTGCACAAATCTCGCCATTATGTTCCTTTCGTTTCCTTCGGATCAAGATCTTGCATTGTTTCTCGACTAGAAAATACGTGTTTGTCAGGGTGTCATATTGAACCAATTACACAGGCAGAGGGCGCCCTATCCTCGGCTTACCACCAAGGGCCCGACCTCACCAATGGCGCTCTTAAGAACCATATTTATTTAAAGGCAAGAAACATCTGTCATAATCTATGCTCACAGCAACCACAACAGGAATGCAACTAAACAGTGAGAAAACGACACACACTTTTTTAGATTTAAATCCATATATTCAATAACTATAGTTTACATCGCTCGTTCCTCAACATAATTTCACAGTAATCTGTGCTACAAATCCAAACGTACACTTTTTGTGCACTAAATCACACACAACATTTGAACTTCCCAAAGGACTTTTCCAAAAATATTCCAAAAGGGGACTCGCAGCACACATTACTCTTCACGGCTTCCTGTACTTTATGTTACGTATATATTATAAATGTGCTTATATAAAGGCAAAGCCCATACACAAAGTATACCTCCGAACCAGAGTTACTCAGGATGCAAATATATTAATACAGCACTCATGGGTTAAGTAGTGTACCTGCAGATATTAATGGGCCTTAACCTTTCAATTTCAACACTATCACTCCCAAAATATCAGCTCCTCGCTTCACTTCTCGCAAATCAATCCTGCGCACCCGTTTATACTCCTAGTTGACTTGGACAGTGCTTTTCCCATCTCACTGAACCTGCAAACAGCAATCTTTTAAAACGACTCAGGACTCGTCACGAGACAAACTCCTCGACGTCCAAAAATGTTTATCAAACAGAGACTATCATCAACTGATCCAGTCTCTTCTCGAAAGGGAAAACTGCGAAAATCGGGACGACTCACCAAGTGTTCGTGATCGCCACAGCCACCAGTCAGCCGCATACCTGAGCTGCGATCGGACCTTCCATTTGCCTCGCTTAGCCCAAAAGAGGAACGGGCAATCACCCACGCCTAATGGAAGAAGATTCCCTCAGAGTCGTCAACCATTGGCACTGCCACTCCATCAGACCGCAACCGACTGATCGTCAACTTCACCTGCTGCCCCCTCGTCCTACTCACCTTGCTAAACTGAGCTCCGCTCGTGTCTTCGCCAAGCAAAATAGTCGCCGCCCCCCTCCCTTATCCCTTCTACTAGCCGTGACCCCTGAGACTCCGCTCCCATCAAGGCCGCCCCTCCACGGCCGTTAGAGGGATGGACCAGAACAGGAGCGACTCAAGGGAAGCTAAACAAACCTCGTCTGACAGACATCCTCAAAAGAAACAACGAACCAAACCATATTAAACAAACTGAAATTTAGAAAAGCAGAAAACGAAAACAACCAATCAAAACTACCATTAAGGACGCAGCCCCAACCAGTCAACCGGCTCAATATGACCTGCTGCAAGATATGTTGGTAATTGTACACAACTGTGCACCCTAGATGTACCACATATTAACAAATAGTCTGTATGAAAAGATGTGGTATTGTTAATAAAATGCTGAAAATCTGCCTGTGAGGCTATTCAGGAATTACACCCAGATCGCTATGATGGGAGGCGAGCACACTAGCCTGTACATAACCGCAGCCACTGTGAATATGAGGCAGCAACTACATACGGGTGTCTGGTGATGTAATTTGTTTATCTTAACTTTTCATTTAGATAATACCAATTTTGTTTAATGAAATAACTGACTATTGCCACTTTTATAAATAACTTTTATTTTTATCCTCAGAAATTAAACACATTGCGTTAAAAGTATATTTTAATAATTTAAAACATTGTGTAATATTTTTATTTCAATAAAGTTACATTTAATTATTTTCTCTCATACTAATTTCAACCTTATAGCTGATTTTACATTGTGTGAATATTCTGCATTATGTTATGTTTACATATTTACTGCATCAATGTTCGTTAATTTAAAATACTGGTTTTTACTGATTAATTGGCCAAAATATGGTGCAGTTTTTCCAATTGCGGGTGGTCATTTATGTGACACATTAATTTTTTTTTTTTACCTCGTGCAAAGTGGAGGCATCTTTCAGAATCAAGCATAACTTTCGTGAAAATGATTTTTTATCCTATGAAGCTGTACCCTGTGATGTGAAATGTGGTTTTAAATGTGACGACACTAATCACCTTTGGTATGTACAAATTTCGTTTCACATCGACCTTTACTTTTTCCACCATCAGTAAATGCTCAGCTAAGGGTATAGTACAACCAAGTTTACTTAAAAAATTCAAAACTTTTTGATGATTGTGAATTGGACTCTACAGGTTTGGTTTATTTGGTAGTTCTTGGGCCCCTCTATCACCCGCCTCTCTATTGACGTCTACTACCGGAACAACCTGTATACACACACAGGGTGAGTCATTTTATGCTAACTCGGCAGGAATGAATTCCTTAAGTCAAATAAATATGAAAACAATAATACAGCATTACGCCTATTGTGACGTATGATGGAGTTAAACGCCCTCAAATGTGACGGTGGGAAATGTGTTAATTGGACAATAATATCTGTCATATGTAATTGAGTAACAAAATTTTGTATACGTACTACTGGTGTAGGGATAGACAATAGCAAAAGATTATGTTACAAAAGAACATCCTTTCATACTTAAGCTTTGGGTTGACAACCTCTTCATGCTTAGAACTTTGTAACCCTTGACTTGAAGTGACTGGACATGACATTTAGAGAATCGGCATGTAAACATTAAAAAAGTCACCTTGAGAAAAATTGCTAATGTGAACCATTTCCTCAGAAATCACATATTAAGTTGGGAAGTGGCTATTAAGTGGCCTGGGAGGCAGTATGAAGGGATGTTCTTTTAGTAACATAATTTTTTTGCTGTTGTCTATCCATACACCAGTAGTTTGTTAAATTTTGTTAATAAATTGCATATAACTGAGACATTATTGTTCAACTACACATTTCCCACCTTCACCGTTGAGGGCGTATATCTCCATCATATGTCACAATAGGCTCAATGTTGTTTTATTGTTTATTGTCTTCAGGAATTTGCTCCTGCCGAGTTAGCACATAATGACTCATCCTGTTTATATAAAAGAATTAGCTTACAACATCGTTATTTACTGTAATTATTTTCAGGTTTGTATGTCAGTTGGTTTTAGTGGCATACATAAATCCGTAAAATGGAAATTTTGACGTTTACAAGTCATTACGCAAAAACTATGAGAGAAAAAAATTCATAAGAGCAAAATTTTGTTACTATTTATGTCTAAAATAAGAAAGTAAAAAATATCTGGCACACATATGAAAGTAAAAATATGATGTTGAAAACTGCTGTAGACCACGCCCTTACTGTAACACACTCAAACATGTATCTCACTGTATTCAAGATAGTATTTCGTTGCTTAAAAATTACTTGTGATTGTACTTGGTCTTATAGTTTAGCTGTCTTCTTGTAGCACATCAATAACGGAACATCTTGCTATGTCAAGAAGCAGATGTAAATCATCATTGTTGTTTATTAATTAAATATGATTGATTTACTTCTTATGTTCCCTAAAGTTTTGTGTGTTGTCTGCATTCAGCTCACGCAGCATATAGGCTAAGAGTGTTTCAGACACACCTGTGCAACCCTCATTAACCCCATGTAAACCAAGGCTACTTTTCAATGTTTATAGCAATAAAATTATTTAGCATATAAAAATCATATTAGCATTTTATTAGAGATACAGTTGTGTAATTTGAGCTGCAGTTGTGTAATTTGAGCTGCAGTTGTGTAATTTGAGCTGCAGTTTGTAAAATGAAGCATGACAAACCGTTACATTTAGAATGTGATACAAAAAAACTTTTATATAGTTGGCAGTCAAGCATTCCTAACCCTTGACTTAAGAGAACGCTGCTCAGATAAGAATGATTGTCTTTAATGAAATGTAAGGATAATTTGGATATGTGCAATACGTGTATTGATGTAACAATAATAAGTTTAACCTTGATTTAAACTGGGGTTAATGCAAGTTGCATACATATGCTTGAAACACTGGAATGGCATCTATTTCTTTAGAAGCTAATGTGAGGATTGTCAGCAATAGAGCAACATAGTGATTTAGCTTTATTAACTGTTTTATAGATGGTTCACAATAAAGTGAGCACTTTTGAAAACTAAAATTTACTGTGAAGTTAATCATTAACTTGTGAGTACGGTACTATACAATCTATACACTTTAGGTGGTTTTGGTTATATTGAAAAGTGACATGAATCTTTAAATTATATGACAGGAAAGAAAATAACTAGGGTTTGAAAAGTGCTCACTTTAGTCCTAACGCCAGCCTCTGTAGAGTAGTCGGTTAGGTGCCAGTCTGCGGTGTGAGAGGTCCTGGGTTCTAATCCCAGTTCAGGCATGGATGATGTATTGTCACTTTACCATCATCGGTTCTTTAAGACCTTGTTGTTAAAGGGTCAAAAAACCCTCTCACGTCACTTTTATCCCTAACTATCTCTATACAGCAAGCACTCTTATTGTGTTGTTATAGGTGCGGGTTCAAGAAACATGTATGAAATTGGAGAAGGTACCACAACGCTTATTGGCAATAAAGGATAAGGTAATAGAACATGTGGAATCACATTATATTTTCCTTGTGAATTTGTGTAAATACATCACATGCCTGACATACGAAGCTACTCTGTAATTTTATGAAACCATCATTCAATTACAACCATAAACAACCCCCATTTTCATGTCATTTTCGATACTCTCAAAACTCACTTCCGCAGTTGAAAATTGATTTTTTCGATTTGTGTAGTCGATATCTCAAATCAGATGTAAGTTACTACGGAACCCACACAAAATTGCGCAATTCTTTAGTAAATTCGCACATAATTGATAAATTTAGTGATTTCGCACGTCACGAAAAACGGGTGCCTCTAGCCATCAGACACAAACCAGGATTCATGCTCTCACATTGTACACCTGCATAATTCTCTCATTTGGATAGCATGACTATGTCAATTTTATAATGGTTTCGGCCAATGGTCCTATGCAACATGACATCACTAAGTTATTTTTATAAGCAGACAAAAATTTAAGGGCCAAATGGCTGAGTGCATGTCATTGTTGTGATACCATTAACCATCGGTATTGGAATAAAGTGCATTCAGCACTCAGCCCCAGTGTTAAGCCTAGCTAGTCGGAGACATGAGACTCTGGAGTTCTTCAGGGTTTGTAGTTTCGACAGTGGAGTTGGGAGATGGAAGAAAATTTTTCACAAAAGAACACTGCGTATTGGCTCTGTGAATGACTTGAACCTTATACTACGTGTTACAATCAATGGGCTATGCAATAGATCTACGACCTGGCTGAAATTATACCAACACGTCCAACACTGGCTGGTTTCTGCAGTCATTTGATGGCACTTGCATAAAATTTAAGTACACTGATTACATCGGAGTCCAACATCTGAAATCGTACAGACAAAAGAGGCAAGTCTGAACTGCCAAACTCAATTACCGAAAACACTGCTAGTAAAATTCCCATGGCATGTGTGAAGACCACACACACTGCGGTGAATTACTGTAGATTGCCAAGCTCGCCAGCTTGTATGATGCAGCCCGAGCCAAGCTGGTTTAATGTCTCTTTGTTGCCTGTCACAACCAATATGCCTCCTTTTCTTACTGGGTGAACATTTCTTATTTGCAGACTATCACTACCTGGATTGACATTGTCTCAAATCAACTTTTTGGTCTGTTTGCTTGATGTGCTCTTATCCTTAAGACTACAGAAATACCACTTTCCTTGATGGTGATGGCTTAGTTTTGGTCCTCTTAATGACTCCAGCATAGCTTATCTTAAGCTCTTTTTGTTGAGCTTCTTGTGGTTATGCTAACGGCTTTTGACTTTGCAATTTATGCTTGTAGTTCTTTAATTCATTGGCCATGAGAACATTACTTGCCACAACTTGTTGCATTAGTGTCTGCATCTCAGCAATCTGGGTGTGAGATACTTAGATTGCTATTTGGTTATTTTGTAATTTGTGCCCAGTTGATAACTAATTACATTCTAGGTGATTTCAGCCATTTCCTCTGTGACTTTGTTGCCCGTAGTCATATATCCTATTCGGGCAATACATCTGTCTCAGCCGACTGTCTTCCGGTGTCTTTGTTTGCAGTGTTTATTCCCAAGCAGACTTAACTTAACACACACTAAGCAGTTTTCAAATGCTCTTGTAACTGCTTAAGCTTTTCATGCATTCTGTGGCCTGGGAAGACAGCCTCTTTTACAGCAATATTTTCAGCACTGGCAAGAAGTGATATGAGGTGAGTGTAAAGTAGCGCTGGAATCAAGGTGTGGGGGAAACGTGATTTCTCCAAGAAAATCCATTGAAAGACAACCATAAAGTTAGACTTCTACATGTGTAAACCCAGATTAACCCACAGGAACATCTTGGAGAAAAGTGCGTGCCCTAATCGCTGCACCATCCATAGCCCTTTTAGTATGCACCTCGAGAGTAAATACTAGCAGCACATATTTACTGTATCTGAAATTAAATTTGACAGTTCATTTCTGCATTTCAGCTTTCACATGTAATTAAGAAATTTTGCGGTTATTTTTTGAGAAAATAATGCAATTTACCCTGATATATAAAATTTTTTTATAGAAAATAATTAATTTTGTATGATTTAATGTTTACTTGTGCCAAAATTCAAGTGGTAGGCCTAATACAATTGTTCCAAGCAGAGTAAAAATCTTATTTGTAGAACTAGAATTAAATGTTTGTGAAACTGGGTACTAAAGTACTTTGTTTTATCAGATATAATGGAATGGTTGTAGAGAATTCTACGAAAAAGACTAGGACACCATCATAACAAATTATTTAATTTAAAAATTTGTTTTAATGAGTGGTTTTCAGTGCATTTTTACTAACAATCCTACTGTGTGGTATCTGTCTTTAAGAAATTTTTGGTATTTCGCACCAGAAATTTTTAAATACTGGCACAGAAAAGATTTCAATGTTATATTATAATTATTAGGACTGTGCGAAGCAATGATTTTTTTATTCGAAGTGGAGCAGAATATTTTTTCTTAGAAGTCGAGTTGAAGTTGAATGTTTTATTGTTTCTTGCATTGCAGGTAATGTTTGCTGTGCTGTAGTACCACTTTCACATGTTTCAAATGTGGCTTCATTTAGATCTGGATGATCTGTTTTTCATGTGATTATGTAATGTTTTTGTTGTGCCTAAACAGTAAAACAGAAGTACATTACATAATATTTTGCAGTGGAGAGGAAATAAAAACTAAGTACAATTTTGCATTTAATTTGTACTTTATTACATTAACAATCAGTGTTACCAGTTGGTATTTCGAATTTTTTAAGCAAGTTTAACACTTTGCTTTGGATTTAAGCAAAAAATTTATATAAAGCCAAATACAGTTTTTTTTTGTACAGCCTCAGAAGCATAAATGTGGTTGTTTCATCTCGGGAGCATATAGGTGTTTTTTTTTTTTTGTTTCTGTGTCATAAATGTGGTTGTTTCTCAGGAGCATAAAAGCGGTCTCGACAGCACAAACAAAAGTGGTTGTATCACCTCAAAAGCACAAAAGTGTTTTTTTTTTTACTTTGCAGCTTTGAACCATTTTCGAAGCAAATACCCGGTACCTTAATATTCAATTAGACTTAGAATTTTCGTAGATTTGCACATTCTTAGTAATTATAGTATGCATATTTGAGTACAGTGTTGTGTATATTAATATAATATAATTTCTAGAGCTTATGTGTTAGAGTTGTAGAACTTGGTAGTAATGCATTTGTGTTATTCTGAACACTAAGGCCACCCCTGGGGTTGCTGTGGCAGAATGGTCAGACCATTCGCCTCCCACCAAGGTGATCTGGGTTCGATTCCCGGCGGGGTCGGTCCCTGGATTTTCGCATGTGGGAATTGTGCCGCTGGTCGGCTGGTTTTCTCAGGGTTCTCCCAATTCCCCCGCCTCTTCATTCTGTCACTGCTACGTACATCATGTCACCCCTCACCAGCGCTAAAGACCTCAATGTGTTAAGCGCTGACCAAAATCTCTCACTTCACTTCTCTTATTAAATCCACCCCTAGAGTTGTACAATGTTTAACAAGCTAAACACTGCAGCCTTCTTGCTAGAGGTCATGTGTATGTCTTTTAACTATGAAAATCTTGTAAAATATCCCCAGTATGTGTGTGTGACATGCTGAAATGCTTTTATTTTTTGTGTATGCTGTTGTAAGTGAATGTTGCTGAGTCGCAGACAGACTCACAGTTACGAGAAAGTGGACAACCGGAAAAAAGTAAAAAAACCAAGGAAGCCAGGGATTGATATAGTTGGCAAACATACAAATAGTTCCGAAAAAAGAATATAGTCAGTACATAATGAAAAAAAAAATTAAGTCCGACGAGTACTAAACAAGTGCGTGCAAATGGCAACAGTGATGGACAAAGACAACAAGTACAACACGAATGAACACATTGACAGAAATGACTGTAGAGAAGACAATACAACAGATATAACACAGATAATCTATAAACACTCAAAATAATTCTGAAACAGAAATATAAGGCATACAGTGGAAACCAAATATGGAAACAGGTATAATGTCAGGCAAACAAAAGCCAAACAAATGTATGAAAATGGTGACAGTGATGGACAAAGACAATGAGAACAATACAAATTAAAACATCAACACACAATGGTTGTAGACAAGACAACCAGATTAATGGTACACAGGTGATAACATCTCGAGCTTAGTCCGTTCATGTAACTCTGGTTTGGATGAGATTCAGCAACATTTGCTCACAATGGCGTATATCCAAAATGATCAGTTCAGTTTGTTATTCACCCTCAATTCAAAACTAATTTAAAGATCACAGTATGTGTGTGGTTCCAGGTGCAGGTGTACCTCAACAACACGGACTGGGACACACTGAAAATACACTTGGAAGCGGAACTGGGCCACAGCAGTGAGTTGTACACACAGCTGCAGCATGCAGAGTCATTGTGGGATGTCGGTTACTATAACTACACTCAACTAGCATCACTACTACTGTGTGCTGGGCTACCTGTGGACACAATAGACAGCAGTGGTCACACCATGATGCAGGGGGCAACACATGGCGGACATCTGCACATAGTGAAGTTACTAATGTACCACGGTGCAAGTGTCAATATGAGAGGCTGGTATAAACGTACTCCTATCATACGGGCGTCATTTAGTGGCAACTTGGAGCTGGTAAAATATCTGGTGCAGGCTGGGGCAGACACTGCTGTCAGGAACAGGGCTGGCCACAATGCTCTGGACATTGCCAGAGAGTATGGTCACACAGCAGTGGCACAATACCTGGAGAATCTTCCACACTAACCAATGTATACACGTATTATCTACAATAAAGTTCTTTGTAAGTTACGAACCAGTGTTGAGTACTTTCATCGTACAACTGACTTCTTTAGTGTCTTGCCACACAAAAGTATTTTACAGAAGTTGTTCATCAGGTGAGTTACAATTTTTTGGCAACATATGATCCTGGTAAAGGTGATTTCAGTTTCTAGCTGCATTATATTGGGTTGTGTTGATAACTTATTACAATTTAACTTTAAAAACATATAGTTTGAAATATTGATGTATAATAATCATTCTTGTCAAGCTGATATACAGTAGAGCCCTGATTTTACGAGTACCGTATTTCACGAAGTAGCGATTTTACTAGGCTATCATCAGAAACCGTCAAAAAATCTTTATTTAAAAAATTTTTTTTTGATGGGGAAAAAATGGAAGAAATTGCAGTTTTAACTATTTATAGCTTAACCTCGATTTTACGGCGTCAGATATTAATGTGCATGTTCGACAGTACTGTTGTAATATTGAGGGTCTCGTTAAATCGGGGTCTCGTTATAACGAAAACCCAGATTTTACGAGACCCTAGATTTTACGACAGTATTTTAGGGAATTATGGACTCTCGTATAATCGGGGTTCTATTGTACTGTCCAAATGTAACAACAGTGATGTTACAAACAACGCTTGTTCAGTCACTTAAATATTCTTAACTGTAGTGTGTCGCAACCTTAGATTGCAGTGCACAGATTATAGCATGTGCTGTTGTCAGATCGCAGCCGTGTTACAAAGTTCAGGAGATGTACTTCATAATTTTTAGTACTAAAATATTTTTTTTTTTTACATTTTTTAAAGTTATATATTGTAATTTGTATAACATTACGCTTCAAAAATTTGCATCTAATCACATTTTTGTGTTACTTTAACATCAGAAACTGTTCACATTGTGATAGTACAGGTTTATGCTGTCCAATAACACATGTTCGGTTGCCTCTGCATCACATTCGGTGAAACATGTTCTCATCTCAGGGTTTATAACTAAGAACTACAAGAGTTTGCAGATGAAACAAACAATTGAGTTGTTACAAGATTGTATTTCGTCAACTTTTGCCAAAGCGCACACTGTTAAGTTTATACAACATAGTAGGCTACATTATGCAACAAAATACTTTCTGGTGAACCACCGCCCTATTTTGCAAACTAAACCCTTTGCACCATTGATATTAAGAGTTCCCAATGCTCTACATGCATTTATGAATCACAAGGGCCACCCACGTTTACCGACAGTGTACCACGTGGGCTAGTAAGTCCCGTGGTTAATTTGTAAAGTTGCGACTGCAGATAACTCTGTTATACTGTAAATGAGTTTGCGTCTTAAACTAACAGTGAACTAGCTCTCATCCAACTCAAGACTCATGCCGGCAGAGTCTAGCGAAGCGCCCCATGCGCTCGCTACAACATCGACCTGCGCACATGGACGACACAGGAAAGACTGGGGCGAGCCAGAAATGGCCACCGTCGAGGTAGCCCCCCAGGTCCGCGGATGAATACGCCGCAGCTAGAAACTCTCTTAATTATATTACACTTACAGTAAAACTAACTTATGTGAAATTAAACATATGTACTAAAACGTTCTATTACATTTTACAATATTTTGAAATTGGGTTACAGAGATTAAAAGGAATCAAACAAAAAACTGCACATGCGGAGGGATACATTTACACTTTGGAAGCATGAGCATGTTCTGAGTCCCTTTTCTCAAACACACAAAAAAAAAATTTAAACCAAAATTTTCCCAGTTCTTGTGAGGTACAAAACCTCTATACATTTATGAAAATAGACTTAACTGAAATTCAATGTTTAAATATTGGTGCTCACCGGTTAGATATTAATTTATCATACAAAATAATTATAAGAGATATTATAATTCATTAGGCCTAAATTAAGTAAAACATCTGGGTGTAAAGCATGAACAAAAATAAACAAAAGACTGCTGGTATGATCTGTCAATCTTAGAATAGTGTTCAGGTAAGCCAGGCTCTACTTCTGTATGACCAGGCTCTTTACTTCTCTGAAGTCTACTTTATAAGAAAATATCCCTGCTCTGCCTGCAACAGCAACACTCCTAGACAGTTGCAGAGGTACATGAGCAGCCTGGAAGTTGTGGCAACACCTTAGTAGGGAGGTCCGTTTAACACACTAACTGTAATAAGAAAGTGAAAAGAAATTAAAGAAATCCACCGTACATTGGGGTATTGGGCAAGGCACTTATCAACATGCCCCACTAATATGAGTTCATTAGATAAGTAGTAATAGGCATTTCATAAATAAATAATTATCACATACATTTAATCATTATAGCTACTTCCAATAAAACATGAGATTTCGTCAATATGATAGCGTCGGTCTGTACACAGAAAGTGGTTGGGGTAATGTTGATTATGAAGTTGGTAATAAAAAAAATGTCATGTGGAAACTGGAAAATGTAGCTGTTTTGTCATTATTGACTTTTTCTGAAATTAAATTTAAAGTGGGATGAATTATACGTATCAAAAGAGTACAAGCATTTGATCATGATGTAAACAATCCCTCATTTCCACTACTTTAGTGACACTTAATTTTGAAACCAAAACGAGAGATAAGTTTGTCTTTCAGTATTGCTTAAATTTGTTTTATTGCTATGATTATATTGTTCTTTCAAGTCAATAACATTAAGTTGAAGCTGATTCCATACTGAACTGAATTTTCTTCAATGAATTAATTAGTTGAAATCAGGTAATTTTTGGTTTTGAGAAAGAAAATAAAAGACATTGTAAAAACCCTGCAAATAAACTGGGTAACCAATTTTTATATAATTTGTTTTAAGTAGTTTTAATAATAATAAATAAAAAGTCATAATAACTGATACACGAGGTGCAAAAATGTAAGATAAATTATTTAGGGGAATTTTGCTTGTCTTTTGTTTTAGGTTTTAACAGTACCATATTGTTGTAGTTTCTTTCTAAGAGTAAATGGTTTGCTTGTAACAGATGATTACTGTAAATGCTTCCTTAATTGCATTAATAATACGTATGTGAAAAATACTGGAATATATTCAACATAATATTTGTCCCTGACAGAACCTCTCAATCAGTAAAGATAATGGCACTTCGAGCATCCATCAGATGTCTTGATTTGAATGGTTAGCGTGTTGACCTAATACACAACACACTTAATGCTATAAACATGAGAATGATTAAAGTTATTGTAGTGGTGTTGCTTTTAAAAATAAATTCAGCTCATAATGAACAACTTTATCTTTTTCATCCCCCATCTAACTTCAATAAAAAAAATTTCCTCACCAACCAATTTTTTAATGTTTCATTCTGTAAATAACCACACATAAGGTTAGAAAAAAAATTTTAACTCTGTGACTTATTCGTTGGCGTACAAATATATGAAGTTACACACAATAAAAATTTGAGTACGATTTGGCTATTAGTTCTTAAGTTATCATGTGATATATTTAGAGATGCATGAAAACCGAATGAGTACAAAGTTTTTGTTTTCAAATTTTTTAAACCCCTTATAATGGTGCAAGTTATGAATCTAATATATCATCCTATGCATGTTTTGGTTGTGTACAATAAACGAAAATTTGAACATCAAAGTTACAAAATGAAATTATTGGATTTTTGGCAACATTACATGCTGAAAGGACAGTGCTTATGGCAGTTTCAGTGTGTTGAAAAGAGAGCGTGAATGTCCATATAACTCTATACTGCAGTCTAAGTGCAAGACACTCTACATACACACACTCACTCTCACTCACTCACTCACTCACTCTCACACACATTACAGGGTAATGAGAAAAATTAGCTTCTTACTAGGCAACTTTAATTGTAATTTCCCATCCACATTACTATAGCCATCAGTTTTTTACATTTAACAATATTAATTCTTAATTATATCAGGTGAAGCACTGTCACATTTTATCTGTCATAAGTAACATATGTTAAAATAAATATATTTGCACAAATTCATAACCGTGAGTTAAAATCTACCTATGAAAAAAAATGCAGTATAAAAATTAATTATTAGATATGTTCAGTTTTTTATGTTTCATTTTTTGTGCCTACTAAAATGAGAATCAATAATACTAATTACTATTTATCTGCATGTATATTAAGAAACTGTACTGTAATGCATCCTAACCATAACTCATACAGCTAAATAGTAAATTGTTATAGAACTGTGATAACAGAAGCGAAATTAGTCACATGTTTCTCTAATAAACCACTCGAGGCTGACTAATAACATACTGTTGCCACCAAACGATGTGAGGGCTGGCCTCTCTAGTTCCAGTTTTCCCCCACTCTGCGCTCGGGCTACACTGTTCTGGCTTTCCGCGTCACCCCTCCCGTCTCAAGATCAACCGCTGAATAGCGTACTACGCGTCCTGAAAACATTTACATACTTGGTTCTAACAAAAAAACCCACATTCAATATGTTTTTCACTAACCCCAGTAGAAGTTGTTGACGATTGCTTACAGTACCCGGAATTCTGAGTTTTGTGTTAATTGTAAGGCATAAGTGTGCCTGTCATGATATTGGTTAGTAAAACTCGATAAAAATAATTATATTCCGTGGCAAGAAATCATGCAGTCAGTGAGAAGTCAAGTTATAACTACATTTATCATACCAATAAATAAATGTTGGGATTAAAAAAGTAACTAAATCTCTGCAAAAGCAACATTACAGATGTGTTTAGTTGAACAAGATTCAGCGGTGCTGTAGTGGTCTGATCACTCGTTTTCTGCTTAGCGGTCCAGGTTCGATTCACTGCGACATCACTATCGAATTTTGGATTTCGGAAACGTGGTTAACGTTGGCATTGGCT
This sequence comes from Medauroidea extradentata, assembly GCA_003012365.1. Taxonomy (NCBI): domain Eukaryota; kingdom Metazoa; phylum Arthropoda; class Insecta; order Phasmatodea; family Phasmatidae; genus Medauroidea; species Medauroidea extradentata. The sequence continues at coordinate 93,060 of PNEQ01133357.1, read as the reverse complement.
GGCGAGTTTTACTGGAGTGTTCTTATTTACGCTGCTGTCGCATTCTGTACCTGATTAATAACTCATATCACTTTCTCAAGCTCTCAAGACAACAATGTTTAGCGCTTTAGTGCTAACCAAAATCTCTCCATTACATTAAGTTGAATACATATAAAATATATTAAACATATAAAAATACACATATAAAACAAATGGAAATTATCATCATCGCTTGTAAAGTAGATTAATATTCACCACTAACCAATAACTTTATATATACATATATAATATATATATACATATATATTATATAATACATATTATATATATGTATAGCCTACACAGTAGTAGTGAGCAGATAATATTTGCTGTAATTAAATAATTTCTTTGTACATCTGATAGGAAGTTCATTCATAAAGTTTTTGAATTACAATATTGCTAGTTGAACTAACTCCGCAGTAGGATATGTAGCTACAAGTGTCCATGCGACTACACCTGGGCCTTATTTGTAGTCCCACCAAATTTGCCATTGTAGGGTAATTACAGACTTCTAAATGTAAGAAGGTATTCGAATGAAACACGCAGTTTACGTGGTATGAAGACTTATTTCCCCCGAGCACAACCATTGGTGATGGTGCCCTCAATAACATATTTATTTTTCCAATCCTTTACTTGAAGTTAAGTGCCATTAAGCAGTTTTTGCGGGATAATGTTTTGCAGAAATATAAACTTATTTTGTACCCCAACCTTGAGGTTAGCGAGATGGTATATGCGGGATGACGCTGTCGAGAAACTTGAGTGGATAGTAGACAGCATTATACATCTTTACCATTATTGAACGACTTCATCAAAATTCCACTAATTTAATCTGTTTTGCAGTTTTTGTGTGTCAGACTTGCACATTTGCACAGCTTTAATGGCATTTGAGTCAAGAATCTTCGGAACAATAGATCAGAGCTACAAACAACTGCGCTGCATAGCGTCGAAATTATTCACGAAAACTAATTTTAAAAAGTAATAATAATTTCGTAGGCTTTTGGAGGTTGTACAACAACGATAGAACTGTAGTTTAGAACGAAACTCCAGTAAAATTTATTTCTAGCTGGACGTACTTGCTTTTCGGATCGTCTGCCATAAATGTTCACAAACTAAATTTTCTTCTTAATAATTAAATTATCTTATAAAATAAAAAACTTGTGTTACTTTCTTTAGATACTTAGCCTACATAAGCATCATTCTGACGCGAACAACACCTCAATATATCTACGTGTTAGATAAGTATCATCAGCTGATTGTAAACAAATGTTGTGCCTTTTCACTCCTTTAGGTGTCGAATTTAGAAAAATCCTAATTTCCTACCTTAAATATTTGTTCAAGAATCCAAGTGAAGTGAAAATCACAACGATACCTCGTTCAGTCGAAGCAAAATTGATCATTCATTAAAAATTACATATAATCCCTGTACAATACTGAGAGTTCGAATTTTGAAAAATCAGAAAACCATTTTGCGGCCACTTACCTGAATATTATCCTGAAGCAAAAATAATCTGAATATCTCGATGGGTTCGAGAAGATTTATCTAAAACGAATTCCAGGGATTTTCATCTCCTGAGAGAACGATTTTCGATAAACCCTTCAATCACATTTTAGACTACTTTACTGGTGTTCCTTAGACGTGAATAATACGATAATAACCCACTGGGTTCAAGATATCACATTTCACCACTTTTCACCCCTTTTCACCTTTTTAGGTGGGGAATTTTGAAAATTCCTAAAATCACTTTACAGGTATTTGAATTAAGCACAAATCTTAAACAAAACTCACGTCCATATATAAATGTCAATTGGGTCTATATATATAAATAAATCAATGCTGACTGACTGACTGACTGACATATGAAACTGCAGCCCAAACCACTGGACCTAGAACCGTGAAAATTTGTGTGGGGGTTCCCCTCAAGTCGTAGGCGAGCAGTAAGACAGGATTTTTGAAATTCGACCTCTAAGGGGGGTGAAAAGGGGTGAAATGTGTTTCCGCAGAAACGTCAATAGAGCTCGAACCCGATGGCTGTCATCGTGATTTTTACTTTAACTCATAAAATTGCATATTAGCCAATTTAAGGATTTTTCGAAATTCAACATTTCATGTGGGGAAAAGACCTTAAATGTTTTTCCGATTAACTATCGATATCTATCTAACCCTTCGGGATAGAGAGTTGGTGTTCACTTCAAAATGTTGCTTACGTAAATACCCAAAAAGCAGTTTTAGGATTTTTTGATATTCGATCCCCAAACAGTAAAAACGGGCAAAATGTGTTTTTTGTGAATCGTCTATATCACTGAAACACAGGTGACTATCGTCATAATTTTTACTTCAATTGGTTACGTATACTAATGTCTATGACAGGACTTTAAGCCGTTTCGAAATTCTTTAAATAAGGGGGTGAAAATATGTCATATATATACGTTTTCGATTATTCCTCCATATCTATCGAACCAATCTAGATATCAAATTGCTCTTTGCTTTAAAATGATGCTTTTAAAATATCCCATTAAAATATATCTTAAAATTTTTATATACATATTAAAATAAATATAAATTACCATTAAAATATATCTTCCAAATTCAGCCCCTAAGAGGGTAAAAAAAGGGTAAAATATGTTTTCGATTCACAATCAATAAATATCGACCCCATAGATTTGTATGTAGCGACGTGATTTTTGTAAAAGAATGATGCTTACTCAAATAACTGAAAAGCAATTTCATAAATTTTCGAAATTCGCCACCTAAGGAGGTGAAAAGGGATAAAAGTTGGTGAAATGTGTTATAAATTAATCGAGCATATATCTTGATCCCAGCGAGCTATTGTCACGGCTTTCACGCTCACAAGATACCGATAAAGTATTTATTCAAGGGTTTTTCAAAATTAACTCTCTTAGGAGGTAAAAAGACCTGTAATGTGTTTTAGATAAATCCTCGTTATCTATCTAACCCGTCGAGATATACAGTTAATTTTTGCTTTAGGATGATGAATACAGACATGTTCGGAAAACGGTTTTAAGATTTTTCGAAATTCATACTCTCAGTACTGAGCAGGGGTCATAACATATTTTTTAATGAATTATTGATTTTGTTTCGACTGAACGGGCTATCGTCGTGATTTACACTTCAATTGGATACTTACACAAATGTCTAAGATGTGAAATTAAAATATTTCAAAATTCGACAACCAAAAGGATGAAAAAGCGCAAAATTTGTTTTCCATCAACCCATGAAATCCATCTAACCAGTAAAGATATTAAGGTGTTGTTCGTGTCAAAGTGATGCTTACGTAAGTATTTAAAAAATTATTTGTAAGTTTTTTTTATAAGATAACTTGATTATTAATAACTAAACTAAGTTTGCGAACTTTCAAGGCAGACAATCCGAAAAGCAAGTACGACCAGTGATAAATAAATTATACAGGAGTTCCACTCTACAGTAACCTATCGAGACGTGGTGTTGTTCAACATCTATATTAATTATTTGGACGTTATGTGACACAGTTGTTTGTAGCTCAGGTATATATTCTGGAATGTTCTGGGCTCGAATTCCGTTAAAAACTACGAACGTTCAATTCTGACACACAAAAATTGCAAGGCAAATCTGATTAGTGCAGTTTGCATGTAGTCGTTTAAAAGGGGTGAAATGGATTATGCAGTTCACTTTCCACTTAGGTTCCTCAACAACATCAGCTAACATATATAATGTTACTAATTTCAAGGTTGGTGCACAAAATACGTTTCCGCGAAGCATTTTTCCACCAAAACTTTCTAATGGCATTAAACTTCAAGTGAACATTTTGAAAATACGTAACTGAGGGTATTGTCACCAGTGGTTGTTCAACAGGGTAAATCAGAAGTTTTTCATTCAATTAACCGCTTACATTTAAGAGTAAATAACTACCCCACAACATCAACTTTGCAGGGCTATAAATAAGGCCCAGGTGAAGTCGCTGTTAGTGGCAGGGACAAACTTAGGACTGTTTTTTGCGTGGATAGATATAGCTGCTTATCCTGCTGCAGAGTTAGCTCAACTAGCAGCTTTGTCATTCTAACACTAGATGTATGAAGTGCCAATCTGGTGTACAAAGTGATTTTTCAATTAAAGTAAATATTATCGGTTTTTAATAATACTCGCGCGCGAAGCCGCGGGGGACTGCTAGTATATATATATAAAAATCATCAATCTAAAGCAAAGAACACTTCGATTTCTCAACTGGTTCGATAAATATGAAGGAATAATCGAAAACACATTTAATGTATTTTCACCCCCTTAATTATCAAATTTCGAAACGTCTTGGTGACCTGACAGTCATTTGTATACGTAACCAATTTAAGTAAAAATCACGATGATAGCCAATTGTGTTCCAGTGATATAGGTGATTCACAAAAAACAAATTTTTTTTACTGCTTGGGGATAGAATTTCAAAAAATCCTAAAACTACTTTTTGGATATTTACATAAGCAACATTTTGAAATGAAAACCAACTCTCTATCAGATATTTTACTGATTGCCTGTAACCTCTGCCCTTAGCTTGGCTTTAAACAACAGGAAAGGATAGGCTGTGATTGTTTGCAACAGTTTTAAAATTTGAGTTTTGTGTATTACAAAATTTGCATTTTTAATACAATAATAAAAATACAGCAATCATAATGATTTTATTTTCTTGCTATAAATAGATTTTTTATCTTTTCGGCTGCACGCTATTCGCTACTGTTCACAGTCTTGTCAATGCTGCAGAGCATACGAAGACCAATGTGTTTTAAATGGCATGCAGCGCAGCGTGAAGGCGGACCTGCTTTCTCTTCCACCCCTAGCCACCCATCGAGACAGGGTTTCCTCACCGCCGCGCTGGGAGACCTCACCAGTTCTGGCGACTACAGTACATCAGTTCTCAGAGACAGGAGGTCTACAATTTTGTAACAGCAAATAATTTTCCCTTGAACTATTGCTTCAGTCTATTAAATGAATACAGTGAATCCTCAATAACTCGTACTAACAGGGGGAAGAAGTTGTTCAAGTTAAGATTTGTCTGTGTTTTCGTGGGGCATCCGGGGAGGAGGGGTAATCATTCATTTATCACAAGAGATGCTAAGAATTCGGTACGCTATCATTTCTACAAGCAAAAGAGGCGGCAATAAATACTGTTTTGTACATAACTTTTTGTATCAATTACAGGAAGGGGTAGTAGGGAAATTGTCACTAGTGTGTAGGCCTATTAAAGAATGTCAAACAACGAGGATAGGCAGATTTTATTTTTTTGTGCTATTTAAGGCTGATCAGTTTTTATCTCTGTATTAGAAGATGGCACCAAGGCACCCTTCTACCACATAGAAGTTCTCACCCCCTTCTCATCTGGCTGGCAACAGCTAATACGTGTGCATGTGTGCATGTATGTGTGTGTGCATGCGTGTATGCATGTGCATGTGGGTGTGCGTGTGGGTGTGCATGTGGGTGTGAGTGTGCATGTGGATGTGGGTGTGCATGTGGATGTGGGTGTGGGTGTGGGGGTGTGCATGAGGGTGCACGTGTGAATGCATGCACGTGTGGCGAGAGATAACGATTTTCGGTGGAGATAAGCAGCTATACAGGTAACGAGCCGAAATAGTCAAGGTCAACCGGTGCAGTCTCGACACAAAAGCAATACAAACAGCACACGTAACCACACACATCCCACAAGATGTTTACATTGAAAAATAGCTTACCTCCACTTGTCACAGTGTAGGCTGCCAGCTACTAGCCTGATAGTCATGCCCCCCTTCTATCTTAATTCGGAAGAAACAAAAATAATTTTCCTTTCATACAGGAGTAAATGTGGTAGGCCTACTGTAATTAACACTCCTTCTGGGTCACTATACAGAAATAACTTAACACATTTTAACACTACAGACTTTTAAAATTTCATTTTATGTGTATAAACTGGAACATAAGACGTGTAATTTACAGCTTGATTCTTACACAAATTGTCACATTATAAACCTATAAAAATCAAATCATGTGCTACAGATTTAAAAGGGAGTAAAAATTACCAGAAATAAGGCACAAAAATATTAAAACAATACACTTGACATAATGGACAAGTATCTTAAATTACTGCATGTAACAGATATTCGCTTAGTTAAATGTGCTTAGATTTCAACTGTGGCTTGCAGCTCTACACCTTACACCACAACCCCACTTGCTCTCTACTGACTGTACAATCTCTTTGTCTCCTCCAGATTTGTATCACTCTACCATTTCAAGTGTTTCCTATGAGAAGTGGTTTTTTTCTGGGCTACTTTGTTAGAACATGAGGCCAGGGGCAACGTAAATCTGAGTCTCTCCCTCCCCCTTTTGTTTTTTAGTTTCAGTGTATATGTGTGCTTGTAGGCCTTCATACTTTCTTATATGTTAGCTGTTCTGTTATAGCTCTGACCTCAGCAGTAGATATCAATGACGTCTTTACACGCATCTTACACTTCAAATACATTTCGCAGAAACCATTAAGGTTAATAGTAACTTAAAAATTCCCATTCATTTAAAATCATAACTCATTTAACTTATATTTTTTATTCAATAGTAAGGCCCTCTAGAATGTGAGGCCCGGGGCAAATGCCTCTTTTTGCCGCTGCCCCCCTCACAATTAACTAAGCCCTGGTTTTTTCTACATCGTGCCAGCCTTCGTAGCATAGTCAGTTAGGCACCGGTCTGTGGTGTGAGAGGCCTTGGGTTCGAATCCAGGCTCGGGCATGGATGTTATGTTATTCTTTCATCTCACCCTCATCAGCTTTTAAGGACTCGTTTAAGGGCGGTAAAACCCTCTCATCACCTTTTCTACAAAGCAATGACTTTTAATTTTTTTATTTAATGTCCAGAACAATTTGTTTTACATTCCTGAATTCATCGCACATATCACAATGAAATAAATTTCCGTTTAGGTGCTATTGTGACCTGTAGTTACAATCCATTTCACAAGCACCACACTGAATTGTTTATGATACATGTGCGGGCCTGGCTCGCACAGTGAAGAGAAAGGAAAGATAAAGAAATTAGGTCGGCCTGCTTCGTTGTTTCTTCTAGCAGTGTAAATGTAACCACAACCAGCTGTTGTACGCCATTAAGTGGAATGAGTGACAAGCAGTTTGTGGGAACTGACGCGAGTGTATAAGACTGCCTTCCTGCAGAAGTAGGTTCACACACATTGCAGCTTCTTGCAACGAGCTGAAGATTTAACTGGTACGTGCAAATAAAAATATACTATAGTTCTCTAGTGTGTGAGAATTATTTTATCATGTTGGAGGAAGTTTAATAATCATAATAATTTCATAGAATTTGTAAAATGCTTAATTTAAAAATAAGAATATCAATAAAACCGTTACATACAAAAATCTGACCTGGTATAAAAAACCTTGGATGATTGTGCAATTTTTTAATTGCGCGACTAATTAGGAACTGGTAATGAAATAAACTTTTAAAAAAACGTGTGCCTATAAGCTTGCAGGCAACCGCTAGGGGTGTGCAAATGTTTGAAATTTTGCTGTATTGGATTGGAATGACCTCAGGGTCAATGTTCAAAATTCTGTAAAGACTAAAAAAATTTTAAAAATCATCTTTTTATTTCTATAAAGCTGTTACATGCACAACAATTTACAGAAACTTAAACAACTTTCATATGAATGTGTTATGTCACTGGCAAGAAAACTTGTGCATTATAAACATTGTTCCATAGGCCTGCAACAACTAGCGTATTTCAGACTACATTAACCTCAACGTATAAGTGAGACTCTAAAATAGTACAGCTCGTAACTTTGTTACTGAAAAAGTGTTTTCTACCAATAACGTTAATGTTTGCAGTCCCCTTGATAAAAACTGTTAGGCAGGAAGATTGTACGATATAGTATATAGCTGTGGTGAACCCAGGATTTTTGTTCTGGGATATTAGACAGGGCTGTAGCTAGGATTTGTGTTTGGAGAAAAAGAAGGGGGAGTTGTCCCGAAGTCCCGAACCTTGGAATACTATGAATTAAAACCAAACCCCATCCCACTACCCCCAAAAAAATTAAGTGGTGGGGAATATTTGGATTTTAAGTTGCAAAATGGTGATATTTAAGCTATGTTCGTAAAGTAAAAGGAGGGAAGAGATGTATGGACCCCATGGACACTCCCTGCAAAAGTTTTTTTGGATGATTTGGTAATTACTTTTAAATCCTAACAGTTAAATTCTCACACTCTCTACAGTCATGAAGTGATAACATGTTATATGTTATATATTCTTACGTATAGCCTTAACAAAGCTTTTCGTGTAGTATGCATAAACACGGAGAGTAAAAATCGTACAGATTTTTTTTTGTTAAAAAGAGACTGTATGTTTCATATTTAAGTAACACAAATTAGTATAGAACATATCTACTGTTGAGTTTCACACACAGAAGTGGTACTGTGGAAATGACGAGCACTTTCAACATACATCTGCAAACTATGAACATCTAGCCAGGCGATAGTCACTCTGTCCAACCTCAATCAATGCCCTAAAAAAATTTGTACATTATGAAAAATTATGCATTCTTGCTGTGGAATCTTCAAAATTAATCTATACGTGTTATTAAACTCAGCATTATCAAACAAAATTCAGAGTCGGCTTACCTTACTATGTACTTCTTGTGTAACATGTTCAGTAAAATTTTGGAACGTTGGTACACAGATTTTTGCTGGCCAAAAAGTGGCAAAACTCAAGCATCTTTTAAAAGCGGAATACTGTATGAAAATAATGCTCGAAACTCATGTTGCTGTACTGAGTCATACATATGTACCGATTTTGAATGGTTCCTTTAGATATATCACGTGATCAAGAAAATTTCAGATAGCCGGCACCATAAACAAATTAACACTAAATGAACAAAGAAAAGGTGGGAAACGGCCGCTAGGCTACCAATTACTTAAACATGTAGATGGAGATACGCAAGTACTTACTAAAACAGAATTTGCAGGTTGGAGAACACAAAACACAGATGGACAACACGTTTTCGTGTGGTTGTGCGGTCATGATGTTTCACTGGCCAGGCCAGCTTCCTCGGGCGGTGAGTGATTGCACACTGCCGTATGGATCTACCAGTACTACAGTGTGATGGCTGAATTAATTGGCCGCACCTCAAACACACTAAGACAGAGGATGAATGGCCACAGGGCTGATACTAAACAAGCAATAGCCAGTTCCAGCCTAAACCTTCAAGATAAACCAGCTGCTACACATGCTGCTTCCCACAAACTCTCTTTTGATGCCTGTTACACCATGAGTAGTGAGAGCCTTACCAACTTCAGACAGTAGTGAAGAACTGAGGTGCTGTGAACTGGCCCACAAGTATATCACAAAATCCAGACATCCAATTACTTCCAAATTTCCCACCACACTCTAGTTCGTCCCTTGGCCACTAGGTGTGCTAGTTACCAACCATCGCTTATCGCCCGCTATATTGCAATGTGCATCACTTGACACTCGAAGCTTGACTGGCCAGCTAAACGTCGCAGCTGCGTGAGAATGTGTTGTCCATCTGTGTTTTGTATTCTCCAATATGCAAGTACTATTTCTGCAAGTATTTGTTTATCTCTGTCTACAAGTTTTGGTAACAAAGTGAACAAAATGCATTTAAGTAATTTAACTTACTTAAGTACTAAAAATTGTTAACTGTTTTACAGCAAATGCTAATTAGAAATGATTATTTACATTCAAATTTGATATACTGAACACTGCATGTTTTAAAAACACAAGAAAGTCAAGGTACCTTCCTAAATATAATACTTGTATATACCGAGTTGGAAGAAAGTCATAAAATTGGTTACACAGATATCTTGTGTAAAGTAATTAAAAATTTTTGCCACTTTATAATGGGGAAAACAGCATTAAAATAGTCATCTGACTTCGCTTATAACTGTGTGTACAGAAAATAATGGAATTCTGTAGGATGGATTTTTCAGATATCTGGTGTGTCAAAAAGTATTTAAATGGCAGTTATTTTGAAACTATGAACAGGATATTGACAAAATACATAAAAGTCAAGTTACCTTGCTAAGTACTATATGTGTGCCAAGTTTGATGAAGTTCTGAATTCCTCAGATATATATAAGGTTATCAAAAATGTTTTAATGACTGCCATTTTGAAAATATGATCACAGCATTAACAAAAATCATAATAGTCAAGTAATTTTACTTTGTACTGCACATGTATTTAGTCTGATCAAAATTTGTCCACAGGTTCAAAAGCTTTAAAAAGGCACACACGCGTACACACATAGGGTTGCATACACACAGCCACAGTGACGGATCTCATCAGCCTACATCTTCCTTTGAAAAATAGGCTTATTTGATGTGGTGCTACGGTCTTCTTAAAAAAATAAGTAAAAAAAAAAATATGCTGTAGTTGTTATGTTGGACACTTAAAACACTAGTATTATTAATTTGTATAATTATACTGGTAAAACTAAATACCTCATGTTCCATCACCTACGTTCCATCAGAGTATTGGAAACATTTTTTTGCTAGCCATTCTAGTGATAGTGATTAGCCTTTTTTTACCAATTTGTTTGATATCTCTTTGCTGTGTACATTTATTTGAGACCCATGAAACTTACAGACAAATTTCTGTAGAGGACAGTACACACATTTGAATCAATTGCATGGTTTACAATCATTTCTCACTAGGCAAATGGTTCCCATTCTTCACCATGGTAAAAAAAAAAAAAGAACATTTCAACCTACAATTAATTGAGGGCAAGTTACTAATTAACAGTGCCATCGGAAATCTCAGTGTCGGAAGGTGGTTTGGAGAGAGGGAGGAAAGAAATTTAATGTTTTCCGTGTATACCAATGACGTTTTAAAAAGAAATATAATGTGACAGCTGTGTGGAAAGCTGAGCGTTCACATGTTTGGGCTCTATGGTTCAATTTCACCAATGTTGTGTTGGGAAAACATTAAACAATCTACCTGTCTAACGTACAATGTTTTTACATGTTCTTTATGTTTGTAATATAACACAGTGTTAAAAATAATTTTAGGAAAGCTATTGTCATCCAAGTAGTGACCATTGTATCTCCTTAAGAATGAAAATTTGAGCTTCAGTTATTGTGTTTGCCCCCACCCCTCCCTTGGGGATTTGAGTTGTTATACCGCTCTGTAATTGAGTACTGTTCTATATATGTAACATATTTCTTTGTTTACTTAATCGGAATGTTTTTTTAATACCTTCCAATAAATTGGTGTGATGTCAATGGACAGGTTCTGCTCGTCAATATTTGCCATGCCAGCTTTATTTTATTGCACGAGTACATTCAAACTGTAAATTTTTTCTCATCATTGAAGTAGATCTATTAACATAAAATAATCAAGTTTGTCTTTTGGCCAAAAGTCTTTAAATTAAAGGTTCATACTGAAAACTGCATAATATCTGCAAATTTTACCTTCAAGATTCAAATGCTGCTATAAATTCCTTTGTTTCTACAAGGGCTTAAAGCTGGCAATTAGATATAAATGCTTACACTCGGGGAAAAAGTATATTTCATTAGATATTCTATATGAGCTTATCAAAGTTAATAATATTTCTTTCAACAACTCAGTTTAAAAAGAAATTAGACAGTCACATTAGAAATAAACCACTTAAATATTTACATCTATGTTTTTACAAAATATTAGTCCGCCTTTGGTGTTTTACGTCAACCTTCGTTGTGAGAATTGAATTGTTTCTCATATTAACATGACAAACTGTTGGAGAATGCTGGAAATTGAACAATTTTCAAAATTAATAATACCAGGTTCCACTTCAACAAAATTAACCTAACTGTTTTTATTACTACCGAGCTAGGGGTTAAAACGGTGACACAATTGACTTGCATGCGGGAAGACCCTAGTTATGCCCCTGGCTCTGGCCTTCCTGATTTTGGTTTTCTGTGGTGTCCCGAATTCGCTTCAGGCAAATTCTGTGATGGTTCCTTACATAGGTCATGGAAGCTTCAACTCCCAATGCCTGTCATTGTGTCAAGTTGTTAGTAACACTCTCTAAATGCCTAACTGAAGACCTTAAAATATAACTGAATGATACTTAAACCTAATGTTTCTAACTCTCTGTTCATGCACAGACAGAAATTCATTTCATACATAGAATGAAGTCAAAAGTATGCAACTCCCTGAGTAGTTTGCAAATTTCTCACCACTTTTACAAGTAAAATGAAATAAGATTCTTCAAATACATGTCATACACATAAGATATTCTCTGTGTGTTTTTTTCAATACTGAAGCTAAATGTAATGCAGCAATAATTCCAAACTGTCACAAGGTTCTAATGAATATTAAATTTTTGCCACTGTTAAACTATTTATTTTGGAGTTGGTAAATGTGTTCATAATATTTTAAAACTAAAAACCACTTTTTGAAGTAAATATTATAACTTTAGGGTAAAAAGTCAGAAATATTTGTTTTGATATTAGCTGTCAGATAGTGTTAAACAGCTTGATTTTGTTTTAGTAATTGTATCATAAAAATGAAATTTTTATAAATTTTTTTATGTAAAGCACCAACCAAAAGTTTTAATTTCAAAGTAAAGAAAACATTTTTAATTGAAAATAGTTTTATTTTTGTAACAATAAAACATAACCTTGAAGTAAATGTTCGTTGACGGTCGTACTCAGCAGTCATCATCTGTAAACATAAACAAAGAAATTCTATATAAAAGCAGTGTTGACAAGTTAGGTTTTCTGGCATGAACATCAATTCATGTGTGAACCATATCCAGTAGGTATCTAAAGTGTTCAAATCATATGAAAGTAATTTTATTGAATCAAATACTGACATATATTAATATCGTCAAATCTTGGCCAACATGATTTCAGTTACACTTTTTGAAACGTTTTGCAGAACATGATAGTATTTGTATTAAGAGGTTTTCGTCTTCATTGCTGTGTAAATATTTAGTTTACTAAAATTTAAACTGAACAAATATATTAACTGATTGATTTGTGTAATTTCAGTGTATGTCTTACGGATATCCAAAATATATCTTTAACCTTGATCAGGTCTAACAAATGTCTTAAACTTATTTTCTTAGATGAAATTATCCTGTGAAATATCGATTAGACATAATATTCATAAAAGTATATCAGTATGTTTAGTATCAAGCGGACATCGGGAGGTATAATTAACGTTAATTTAGTAATCTCAGAGTATATGGATATCCCACTGATATCCAAAATGTCTCATATGTACATCTAATGGATATTTTTCAGACCATTATACTGCTGTGTGGGTAGGAAAAGCCAGAATACATTAATGATTTTATTATAGTGGCACTAATCTTAATACGAAAGAACTCACATGCACTTATTTGTATTAGTATTATTAACAAACAATGCATTAAATTATTATTCATTGCTAACAGTTACTTGCTACAGTAAAACCAAAAACAGACGGCAAATTTAGCTGTGGAGGGGCCTTGACAAAGCTCAGTGCAGCCGCAATACTGGTTATAATAGTGGCAGTTGCAGTATTTACAACCATGCATTGCTGCATTTACAATTGCATTTGTGCACTACTACACTTACATGCATGCACAACTTCATTTACATGCATGTACTGCTACATTTTCATGAATGCATTTATGCATTTACATGCATTCCCTGCTGTGTTCAGATATATTCACATGCATTTATTGATTCATTCACACATGAGAAGCATGCAATTTCACGAAGACAATTAAAAGTTACCTCATTACACACAGTGTATCAGTCAGGGTTGTTCAATTAAAACATGCCGATAGATACAAGTTAATTTAAAGGTGTCAAGCAAAATAAAAAAATTACATAAACAAAAGTTTAATCTTACAGATACAGTATGTTTAATTAACATCAGAATATTCATGTTCAAAGATATCATTAAATATCTATGTATGAAATATTCTGAAATTCTATATCAACATGGTTATTTATATATGTGCGTCTATGTATATAATTTTGTGTGTGTGTATGTACACACACATACGAAATTAAACATTTTATTTCATATTATGTTTAATGCTTAACAATATATTATTTGACTCGCAAATAACATAGACTCCAGCATTAACAAGAAGTTACTAGCAGAACTTATAAGCCTACTTTCCTCAGTGTAGGTGTAACTTATTCCAGAGTGTTGCGCTCTTATCATGTATGTACAGAAATATGACATAAAATCTGGGTTAACTGATGTCATACTGTTTTGTATTGTGCTGATTCTGCAACGAAGAAAGTTTTTATGAAATTGTGGATGATAAACTATAGCAATTTTTTATGTGCTTATAACCAATCCAGAAGTGGTTGTAAGATTATAATATACGTCTTTACGTGTTAATTTCATGTTATCGTTAATGACATCGAACCTGCAGTTATAATTTGATCATTGAAAGAACTTGCAATGGGAGTGCATGACTGAATTTGGTTGCTTGGACATACTCCAATGCGAAATGAATGACTGTCAAAGAAAACTGAACAGATATTAGGAAACCGTAAATAAGCAAATTATGCTTTAGTCAAAAGTATACATACACAACATGAAATTCCAAAATGTCAAATAAAACAAAGAACAAACAGATAATAAATAGAAATAATAAAAATAATCAGAAAATCAAAAAACCAAAAAACATACGACACAACGATGAGACAAAACAAAAACACACTGGGTATCAGACACGAACAGAAAATAACAAAAGAGATGAAACAAAACACAACAGATACCAAACACAAACAGAAAAAACAACCGACACAACGATGAGATGAAACAAAACTCAGTAGTTTTCCAGACGGACAATGTTACGACGTTTCAGGAACTGGAATCTGTTCTTATCATCAGGTAGACACACAGGGATCAGGAACATGAGTGTGACTGATGAGGAGACCTGAAAAACCATGGGTTTACATAGGGAAAACCCACATATCCTGCTCAGCCAATGGGAGATGAGCTGTCTCCTGATTGTTCGTGCAGCGTAGATTGACTCTGATTGGTTGTGATGGGTTGAGTGTGTGTTTTTATTTTGTGCTGTAAAGTTGTTTCCCTTTTAATCAACGGGATCCACATATTTTTAATTCAGTACTCTGTTGACTGAAAATATTGCTATTGCTAATAATAAAGGCTGAGTCTTTGATTTTTATGTTTTAATTTTGTCAGTTTCCTGTGTAAGTGGTTTTGAGTCTTCCCAAAGAATTTTGTGGCTATTTTCCCATGCATGTTCGGCCAGTCTAGATTTTTGGGTTTCGCCTTTCAAAAATCCTATACCCTATAAAAACTCATGGTTTTTCCAGTCTCCTCATCAGTCGTACTCGTGTTTCTGAACCCAGCGTGTCTACCTGATGATGGGAACGAATTCTAGTTCCCGAAACGTCGTAACACTGTCCGTCTGGAAAACTATTGTGTTTTGTTTCGTCTCATTGTTGTGTCGTTTGTTTTTTCTGTTTGTGTCTGATATCTGTTGTGTTTTGTTTCGTCTCTTTTGTTATTTTTCTGTTCCTGTCTTATACCTAGTGTTTTTGTTTTGTCTCATCGTTGTGTCGCATTTTTCTTGGTTTTTGATTTTGTGATTATTTTTATTACTTCCATTTATTATCTGTTTGTTCCTTGTTTTATTTGACCAGATTCCATTTTGGAATTTCATGTTATGTAAGTATACTTTTGACTAAAGCGTACTCTGCTTATTTATGGTTTCCTAATATCGGTTTAGTTTTATTTAACAGTCGTTCATTTCGCAATGGAGTATGTCCGAGCAACCAAATTCAGTCGCCAGTTATAAATCTAGCTTAAATCTAAGTAATTATAAAATTAAGGTTAAAATATGTCATATAGTTTCCAAATAATAAGTAATGCAATTTCTTTTTCAAAATTGGCAGTATTTTTACAATATACAATTTACATAAACAAAAACACTAAAAGTCCGGTAGCTATATCCTATAAAGTACTGTAAGTGTACAGAGTTTGGTAAAGTTCCTCAGATGTCTAGTGTGATGGAAAGTTGTTAAAAGGCCAACACTTCGAAAATACGAACACAACATGAACAATATACAAAAATTCATGTTACCTTACTAGGTACGTGTACTGAGTTTGATGTATTTCTCATAAATGTTTCCTAAGGTGTATTGTGTAGCAAAAAATATTCAAATGTCCACCATTAACAAAAGAACATGACATGAAAAAATTAATAATTAATAAACAAGTGCCCCTTTGAAATAGTATATGTGAACCATATTTCATAAAATTTTGAAAATGCTTATTTACTTATCTCTTGTGATCATAAATTATTTAAATGGCCATTATTTCAATAGAAAAAAAAAGGTGTTCACTAAATACATAAATATCACATTACTTTACTAAGTAATGTATGTGCACCTAGCATAGTTTTGTGTAGTTCTAAAAAGCTGTTCCTTCCATATATCTAGTGTTATCAAAATCTTCAAATAGCCTTCATTTGGAAAAAAACAGCACGTACAAAAAACTTAAAAATCTTTCACCGTACCGTAAACTAGGCCTATATCTTTACTGATTTTGCTTAAATTATTTGAATTGTTCCTCAGATATATTGTTAGATCAAATAATGTTCTTACACCTACAATTTTATAATGGAAGCAAATCACAAACAAAATACTTAAATTTAATATTGATTTACTGACAACTATACCAGAGGTCCAGAAACTGCCACATAATAATCATACAGCACAAATTTTGGGGTAAATTGGAGACAAAAATGTTAGTGACAAAATGGTCTATGATTACATTTTAGGCACACAATGTGGCAATGCAATACGGATTTAGTCTGCTATTGTGCTGCACAGATATCCTACTACTAGTGTTTTGACCGTCATATTATGGGTGCAGGTTCAAATTCTGAGCATTCCGACCATGATTATAAGTTTTCACTATGTAACATACATAAAATAATACCTGAAACTGGAGCATATGAAGCAACTTTCTTTGAGCGTAAAATGTCAATGTACAAAACCTTGTCACTAACATTTTTGTCTCCAATTTAACCCAGGATTTGCGTGGCATGCTATTACGTGGCAGTTTCTGGACATCCTGTACATGAACCGAGTTTTATTTCATGATGACTAATAATTCCTTTATTTATTTATTTATCTAATAGTGACCAAATTCAGCCCAAGGCTGTTTTACAATTGGTACATTATTTGTATTCAATGATACATATATTAATAACAAAGATTTCACATGACATACAACAATTATTATTGTCAGTTTGGGTCTATATACTAACGATTTCAATATATATAGTTAATAACAAAAAAAGAAAGAGAAAAAAAGGAGAATTTTATTTACTGAAGAGGGCTTTTACTTACCTGGTCCTGGAATAGTAAGGATTTATACTTCACCCTGAATTAGTTAAGCAATAAGAAATGTTCAAATGGCGGTGATTTTGAAAATGTGGACACTGCATGAAATAAAAGTAAGTGTAAGAGCATTATAACACCCACTTAAGGTTTGTCAATATTTAAAGCAATATTATTTTATAATGTTTAACATTCATAATAATGTGCCAAATTTTCTTGACTAGCAGTAAAAGTTAAAATTATATTCATTGCATTAAGCATTTACATAAAATAATTTTCTAAAAGTTTAGTTCTGAGCAATATTCCCAACACTTGTACATTATATTATGGCTCACGTATTTCTGATTTTTTAAAAAGTGAAATTTTTCACACTGACGGTAACATGAAGATTAGTGTGTGGAAACTGCTCAGAGACATGAAAGTAACAAAATATAAAACAAAACTTTGTATTGTTACAAATGCTGTGCAATAAAATTTTTTTGCACATTTTCATACTTCAGGAAAAAAACTCAGATTTAAAACTAAGTCATTAATTTAAAATATTTAAAAATTGTCTTAATGAAAATAAAATCACAAATGGCATGTGGTGCATGCAAAAAGTTACTTGTCCACCTTACACAAGGTTACACACACTTCATGGATATATTGACCACAGACTGCACAGCATCTCATATCTTTAACCTCGTCCTTGCTGCTCACAAAACATACTAGCTCTCTGAAGGTATTGGTGTCAGTTAGTGGTTTGTTTTCCCACTGCCGCGACTGAATAATCCATCAGAGTTATCGCTAGTGGCTTGTGTTTTGTTTATTATTTAGGTATTCTTCTTGATTCTTTATCCTGCTTGCTGGTATCAACATCCTGGAAGAAGGGAGGGGGTGTTTTAAGGTTTTTCTGTGTAGGGGAGGGGGAGATTTTTTTTTGGCGGAAGTAGCCTTGTTGCATTTGGGAGAATGCTAATAACTTTTCATAAATTAGCAGCTTCCACACATACTGATTTTTTTATCAATCAATAAATAATCATCATGCAAGTAAATAACAAAATGCACAAAAAATATTATATACTTTTTATTCAAAATTCTGGGAGGGGCATTTGCCCTGCTACCCCCCCCCCCCCCCAAAATACTAAAAATGCCTCAGCCTGGAAGATTTGTTTGCTCAGCTTACAGTCCACATGAGTTGATAGCATGTTTAGTGCTACAGGTCAATATATTATTTTTCACAAGCGTTGGTAATAGTTCAGTAAAGGAGCTATGAGTAGACAATTTTTCTGACGAATCTGTAATTCGCTGGAGTGCAAGGATCGTTACGAGATGTGAGTGTAGCTGTAGTTGTGAGCTTGAGATGTCTGGTGTTAGGTTAGCGAAGGTTGACTCGGGATGCATTTGTTCAGCTATGTCTTGTCCTTCGGTGGCTGTTTTGGGAGAAGGTAGCTCTGTTGCTGCTCTTGAAGCAAGGGCCATCTCGGGGTTATCAAACAGATGAAGGAATGTATGTACATGGTCTTTAAAACCCTTTTAATGTTTCACGAGACATGGTATTTTACAAATAAGGTGCTAATACACCCCCAAAATTCAGCTCTGAAATACCATTTTCATCTTTATGAACATCTAAATAAATTAATACACGCTGATCCCAGTATATTGTATAGCTTTGGAGGCATTGTTAATCTAATGGTTGCAATTCATGTACGATACAAAAGAATATGGTACTTTTCAGCAACCTTATAAATTTTATGTCCCAAATGAGTTTTTACACCATCAGATACTAACAAAAATTCTCCACTAGGCTTGAATTGGTTGGAATATCAGTAAACTTGACAAACATGTCAGCCGTCATGCTACCTTTAGGATTCATTCAAACATCTCCTCCAGTCGGCAGATTCATTCCTGTAGCTGTTTTCCTAACTTTTATTAATAGAAATATTGGGGGAATGGCAGGCCCTCTGCCATTACCACACACTTAAACTTGGATGCTCTCACTATGCTGTTTAGTGAAAACATAAGCATGCTTGAACCCCTTTTATCAAACACTGTAGGTTTGATGTGAAGCTGCAATCTGCACCCTTTATCATCCACATTATAAATATTATCAGGAAATTCCATAAATTTATTGTCAAGAAGATTTCTTGTCAAAGTGGTCTGTTACAATGGCCGTACTTAATTTTACAGCACTTTAAAGGTTCTGTAACTGTGCCTACCTTTTTGCAGCTTCACGGTTCCTTTTTAACAAACCCTCAAATCACTAGTGACCAACTTTACTTTTGACAAACTTGTTGAAAATGTTATTATCACTGTAGTATTTGTAACACATTCAGCTGACACACCATAGAAGTATTGGGTACCATACATCGGATAGACGAAATAAACATGAGCAATGTTATTGTTTTGCTGAAGGGGCTTGCATACAACCTAACTATGCTTTGAAATTAATTTCACCGCAACGATACCGCGAAATGGTTCGCCTGGGTACACCATACATACAACTTGCTTCATGAAAAGGGAGTCCTTTTTCTTTCATCACAAGAATGGCCTTGGGCAGGGCATCTTTGTTACATCTTTTATTCGGGTGATGATAAATCCTGAAATGTGAGAGAAAATAACAATATTGAACGGTTATTTCTGGTACTTGTAATTAAGTCAGTCCATGAGTAGGCTTATTTCATGCAGATTTTGCAAAGAATATACTTGAAAGCTTATTTATCAAACAAATCCATTGTAAACCTAAAAATTTTTTTAATCACGCATCTGTTAAAAAGAATAAGTAACTAACTTTGGTTTACAAAACAATTGTTTGGCATTATGGTTTTCAAGGATTATTTTAGTAAATGTACTGTTATGTATTGTTGTGGTGTAGTGTCTTTTGTTAGCTTTTAGTTGTGGGGGTGCACTGTTGGCACCAGTGTGGTAACAAAAACAGACTAGTGTTATCTTAGGCAGAATGGTGGTATTGTAACCAATTGCAAGTGTAGTATTTGTAGTTGCATTAAAACGAAGTTTCATGATGGTGGTAAATCAATCAGTAATTACAACCTGAACATTCAACATGTACAAACATTCTTTTTAAATATGGCCCCTGTGTAAATAATATGATAAACGTAGGTTGTATTAATGATACTAGTGATTTCGATGAACATCCTTCTCCTGTATGCAAATCAATATGGGGAAACGGAAATTCCTCCTCTCATAATGGTTTTTCCAGTCTCATATCTTGAAAATTCTTACCATGCCAGGGTAAGTGATCTCCCCCCCCCCCAACCCCTCCTGAAAAATTATAAATCTTTGAATTTCTTTGGCAAAATGATAGTCAATGTCTATGAGGGTTAAGCTTTCTACAGTTTTTATTAAATTATATGTGATTTTACTGTTTCAATAATAATATTACTATTGTTTAAATCATGTTTAAAAGCAGCATTGAATAACTCCTCATGTTTGTTATATCTTAGTGAAGATGTTATACACGAAAATATGAACTAAATATTAAAATCACATCTCCTGATATTAGAACAACATATATTTTATATTTTATAGGAGGTAAGACATTGGATTTGATAAATTTGAATTTGCAAAATCATTCACTCAAAAAAAATTTTCTCTGAAAAAGTTATTAGGCCTACATTTTCTGCTAGCAATGTATGCGGTATTTAGGTACGAAAAAATTCTTAAATTGTACCATTTTGCATCTTGAAAACAAAATTTTTCCGGGGGAGGACACTCGGACACCTCTCCCTCTTTATTTGAGCAACTGGTGTGTATTTATAATCCCCCATCCCTCAGAAAAAAAAAAACCTCAATTCGCACACTGTATGTTCATTAGATTCTGCATTATTGTAAACAAAACCGAACATAATTCAAACTAGTAGGCTACAGTGGTTAGATTCATTATTGTAATGTAACCTACCAAACAAAGTATAAGAAGCTTCTTCTGTGTGAGGCAGAACGGTCGAACAATGGCACCTCAACGTGACGAGATGCAATTGTTGCTGCGAAGTACTGCTTCATATAACCCCACCCTTTTCTTAACCTTTTTTTACGTGTCTTCACTGCTTGGTGACGTATGTGTGGAGCAAGAGAGAATGCGACAATGTATAGGCATATTATGTCTACACAATTTTCCTGGAGAAAAGCGATTTTCGTATCTCGATTACTATATTCATTACCGACGCATTAAGCATTACGTTCAATGTTTCATGTCTGGTGGTAGATTACTTAAATTATCTTCAGCCATGAGAACTAAAACCAAGGTCAGCATTTAAGTTTATGGGCTTTATTCTAGAGGTAGGAGGGTTTGCGGGTTTTACGGCCATTTAAGAACTAGGTCTTACGAGCTGATGAGGGTGAAGTAACGGGACAACACAGCATACATGCTTGAGCCAAGATTCGAACCCAGAACCTCGCAGACCGGCGCCTAACCGACTAAACTAAGGAGGCCGGCTCTTTATGCTAGAATCATATCAGCGCGACAGAATGTTCTCTAGTAAAATATAATGCGGCGTATTAGTAGGGCACAGAGTAGAAAACTAGGACACTAGCTAGTGAATCGCGGTAATACTACGTACAGTGCCCACGAGACTCGCCTGCTAATTTGAACAGGAATTACAGGAGGTTTTTAGGGCTTATTCAGTTTTGCTTTTCGGGCCTCGGCAAAAGGCCTGCGGCCTTAGGTGAAAGCTGTTCACAATTCTAGGCAATACCACATGATCACCTTCGGACAATCTTGCTTAGTTTCCAAACTGAAGTGGAGGGTCTCGGGGTCCCATATCCTCACATGAAAACAAGTTTCGTACATTAACATCAACCTTTTTCAAACAATCTATGTCGTCGATACGACTAGACAGCTCAACTGCAAATTCTTTGCGCTTTGGCCTGTCGTGAGGTTGAAGCACATGCAGCAGCTGCATCTTTGTAGGCAGAGCTGCAGTCTCTTGTGCAGCAACATGTGCAACGTGGTCGTGGGTAGCTGCAACTGTCGAGAAGCACGACGGATTGACTTGCTAGGGCTCCGGATGTATGCGTGTTGCATCCCGTTCCACACTGGCATCACTCGAGCTTGGTCGTCCTGAACTCTTCTTTACACTCCCTGTTTACTTAAACCTCGCGTTCCACTATCTGATTGTCGGACGCGATGGTGGTGTGCTTCTGTAATGTGTCCGCAACTTCCGCTGGACCTGGGTGGTAGATTTGGTCTCTATAAGCCACTCGACACACTGTGCCAGTTGATGGGGGTGGCCATATTCGTCACTGATTAACCAGCAGAAACACACACTAAACCAAACTTTAGGTGTGTGTGTGTGAACATAGTGCCGTAAATCGCACATTTCTATCTTATCCCTTTTCTGAAATATATAATCAATCAAAGTAAGTTGTAACCATCCATTTAGCCGTGTCCGAAACAACTATTTAGGTTACTAAATCAACCATGTGACCAGGTTAGTGCAGTAAATATTTGGGGATTTAGGGTGTAAAATTTACTGAGGTGAAGTAGCACGCTAAATTCCCAAATTGCTCCGTAATTTCGTCGACTGCTGTTTACTTACGTTTAATACTCAGCTTTTTGGCTGGAAAACATATGTAAGGCCTATCCATTTAAAACAGTAATAATGTAAATTAAAAGCCCTTACCAAATAATGTTTTTAATTTAAAAATAAATTTCGTATTTTATAAATAAATAATAACCCTAAATCAAAATTAATATTAACGAAGCATTCGTAATTAAGGATGTAAAATAACAGCTAAATAGTTAACATGAAACAACGAATAGACAATTTATTCAACAGTGAAAAGTAAAAAAAAAAAAAAAATAAAATAAACAAAACATCGAAAAACCAACACTTAAATAGTTTCCAAATTTGCCGCATGCAGCGCTGTTTTGTATAACGTTCGAATCTATCCACTCTAAATTCCAAAACCCTGGACATGTAAAATCTTCGTTTCGGACACGGCTGTATCATGTCACATTACCCGCCTTAATTCCGCTGCCCATAACTTCACTCCCACACCAACTTATACTCTTCACCTAGCCAATCTTACAAACTGGTCTGTCAGACAAGGCAGCCGGTTATACCTGTTTCATCCGCTATTCAAACCACCGTCATCGACAAATAACAAAACTTTTCCTGTCCATTAACACAGAATGAATAATAATATTCCTGCAGTGAAGTTTGCTGCGTTGTTGGGATATAGTAACGTGTCTAACAGCACATCTGAGCCGAAGTATTCAAATGAGCAAAAATCTGAAATAATTAAGTTTGCTTCCTTCAAGCATATGATAAACATAACTGACCATACCGATCCTACAAAAAGTTCAGTTGTATATCATTTTCACCCAAAAAAAGTGTAAGATGTACATTTCGCATGCGACACATTAAAGGGGCGATTCAACGAGAATTTTAATTGTTTGATATTTGTTATATTTTTGCGAGATAGAGTTTTATGTAGACATACATTGTGACTATTCTTTAGTGTACTGAAACTTTTTTAGGTTTCATAGTGTTTGTGTAATGGCATGGCACAGTCAAAATTTGCATAAAAATATTTTATGCTAGAAAGAAAAACAAACTGACCGAAATTGAATCATTCCTACTGCAGATTAGTGACACGGGCCACGTGAAGACATATAAAAGTTGAAATGAATTTTTTATTTAAAAACTCATAGAATTTTATGTTTTTTATAGCTTGTGACACAGTTCTCCAGTGTTAATTATTTCATCTCGGGGAGTCCGAACATTTTCCTTTTAACCATAAAACCGTTTTATGCAAATTTGGACTTTGCCACGATATTATACAAAAAGTACAAAAGTTAAAAGATTATCATTTAAAAAAATGTAGTTGCAATTGTATATCTACAGAACAAACGTTATCTCGAACAAATATAAAATTTATTAAAGCAATTAAAATTTTCGGTTAGTCACACTTCACTTAACAGAGTCATAGTGTTTGCAAATTACTTTACAATAAAAAAG
This sequence comes from Medauroidea extradentata, assembly GCA_003012365.1. NCBI lineage: Eukaryota > Metazoa > Arthropoda > Insecta > Phasmatodea > Phasmatidae > Medauroidea > Medauroidea extradentata. The sequence goes on along the minus strand of PNEQ01133357.1, from coordinate 68,750 downwards.
TATTTTGTGAAAATAAATCTTCACGTTAAAACAGTAACCCAGGAAATACCAGTGCAGTAAATTTTTATGTATAGGCACATATTGAACTTTAAAATACATTGTAGCGGAAGGACACGGCAGTAGTAACTGCTGACACATGACAATCTACATTTAAGATTATTTATAAGGATTAGCATTATAATATTTAGTTTTACCTTTGCCTACTCGAAGCCACTTGTTTTCACTCGCTGCACTGCATGATTACGGTTCGTACTAGTGAACGACAGGATAAAAAGTAAACAAGTTTATTTAGCATTTTACTTCCCGTGCCAGAATTGTGCCTGTTAACGACTAGTTTACGAATCGTTGCAAACCTACCGACAAATTTTTGCTTCAATTTCTTTTCTGGAATAGTAAAAATGGGCTAAAACTGTTTTTTTTTTTCAGAGGCAATTTTACGTATTTGTATTTTTCTAACAAAAACTCCCAAGTTTTCTAAGCACGCATCGCATATTTATGTTATTATCTCTGGTTCAGCTATATAGGGCCTTTGCTTGCAGCTACATACCGGCTAGATGATACAGGTAAGTCTGATCGCCAGCTGAACATATATTGTGTGTTGAAGCGATGAGGCAAGTGGCGTGTGTACGAATCGTGATCGAAACACAATACCGCGACGTGAAGCGCTCGGTACGAAACTAGACATTTTCGTTATTGCGAATACTAAATTGGCTGCCGCGCGACAAATACGAAAATAATTATTTCATGTAAATAGTTACTTGTACTACAGCCATAAGAGTTTACATAAGTTTATCATGTTTCTGTTTATTTGTATAATATTTTTTGCATTCCTACTTGTTGAAATAAAGTCACTATGACTCGTCTGCTTAAAAAAGATTATAATTGGTATATAACAACAAACATAAATCTCTAGTTAAATAGATAAATGCAATGTACTGCCAACCCACCAGTTTTACCAACATTTGGTTACGGAATTTAATTTACCGTCTTCAGATCTGTCGTGTTCACGATGCGAATAAAATAGAAACAACTTACTTTCAGTTCGAAAGTCGCGTCGCGTCTGCCGTTTTAGTAGAGCTGACGTCACAAACGCCTCGACAGTGATTGGCCGGAAAAATTGTTTTATTCGCGTCGAACCCTTCGCGTCGCTATTGTGATTCCAACGTTAGTGTTCAAGTATCCGCCAGTCCAGGCCTTCGAGGTGTGGCAGTCTCCACAGAAGATAGACATTTATTTGAAAACTTTTTAACGTGAGTGATGTCTCTTTAAGAACCAGTGGCGAATACTGGAGGAGGGGGGAGGAGAATTGGGGAAATTCTCTTCCCCACCCCCAAGAGCCAAAACTTGCATTAGAAATGTTATACAGTTTATTCAAACTATTTAAAATGCCGTAGCTGCAATATATTCTAAGAAACTGACTGTAAACTCTTTGAAAATGTTCCGATTTGCGTTCGTTGTGTGTTAAACAATAAACTTTCAAAATCTTCTCAAAGTGCACCATTTCGCGTCTTAAAATCAAGATTTTTTCCCGGACCCCCTCGGTTTAAATCGGCCAACCAGTGCTAGCAAAAATATATTCCTCCCCCTCTTCCCTCAATACCATTATGGATCAGCCCCTCTACGAAATTCATAACAAATCAAACCCGTGTATAGTAATTTTACGTCTTCCACTAATATTTAGGGTTTGTTTATCACCACTGAATATGACGAAAATGGGAATTCTTAGATTTTTTAAGGTATGAGCATCTCATACATTTGCTTAGCTTTTATAACGTACCATAAAATATACGTCTCCAAAATCTTATACGATCGTGCTTGGTTCGTCCTTAGAGCTTCCGTATTGCCAGACCTAAAGCTCGGTAAACACTATCCGTAATTAAGTACAGAATGCCGTACCTAATTCATATAGCACTGCGACAGTGTGTACCGTAACTACGCTGGTTCCAGACAGAATACCGTATTTAATTCCACAGATAAGAGTCCGTCCTGTTTTTCATCGTGGTGTATGTTCACATGCGTGTTTCAATGCACAGTTTCAGCCACCTCGCATGCGAAGTACGTAAGTAGGATACCAATATGGTTTAAATATATGTAGAATTCTTGTTTCGTACTAAACACACCACCGTCCGAGTTTTCAAAACATAAATAATAAAATATAGTTTCGCTTATTTGTCGAGCGTATGGCTTGATTGTGCAGTAGTTTTCGGGAATTCTACAGTTACATTTCATGGAATATAACAATCAACATTACAAATATATTTATCTTCTATATGTTCCGAAACATATTAGTAAACAGTGACAATGTGTACACAGCACATACGTTTTGCTACATAATTCTGTTATTAAATCTGAATACATGTTCATGAACAAATTAAGTAAAGAATTGAGCAGAGAATTAATAATAGTGAGTGCCAGGTTTAAGGCAAGAAAAATACTTCAACGCAGGTGGGCACCTTACGTACTTTACACGTCTTAAGAGGGCGTGGCACATAATTCAACGCTAAAAGCATTAATTCATAACTGTAGGTTTCTTGAAGTCAATTTGCGAAAATTAAACAATAGCATTCCTAGACAATAGTTTTAGCCAAGGTTTTAAACAAAATGGTTTCCAGTGTTACAAACTTCTGAGGCACAATCTCTGACGCCAGAACCTCGTTCATTTAACTGCGGCGCAAGAGATCACGCGTAACGAATTATTAATTTTGGATAAATATTTTCTCATAAAGTTGGCAAATGACATTATCTAGGATTTTCTTTGAGAATTTGATCCATATTGGCTTCGAAAAAAGCGTAGAAATCAATTGATGTTTTCAGCGTTTATTTATCTACTACGCACTCTTAAGAGTTAGCGGGAATGGCGTACGAGCCGTGCTGTAGCGTGGTACGGTAAGCATGGTTTCTTGTTTAACTATTTAAAATGTATTCAATGCATTTATCTACGAAAAGATCACACACTTTAATCTGTGTATCTATGGTTTTAAAATTTTCGTCTGTTAATTAAAAACATAATTTCCAAGTCCTTCAAGAGTGCTACAAATGACTCTTTCGGGTTGCTGTAGCTGAGGAAATGTCAAACGTAATCGTAAAACATAATAATAGAAACATGCATTGGACTTTACCATATAATTTCTACAAATATAATAACAGGGTCATCGCTTGAAGTCCTATTGAAAAACGCATTCTACGAAAACACACTCTTAGTTTAGGTGTTTGACATATCTATCGCCTTTTCAGTCTTGAAGTGGAAGATCAGTGACACAACTCACTCTGCAATCTTCTCGCTGGTAGATCGCATTTTGTATCAGACATTTTGTAGTTACAAAGTTGTTTTTTACACGGTTGCACAGTTTTTTTTAGATTCAGCATCAATATTTCAGACAAAAAGAGCCACAAAAGTACCCATGTTTTTGCTAATTTTGGTCGCGAGTAAAAGAGCTTTAAAATCGCTGGATGAATTTAAATGGATTTACCACATTCGTGTAGCGTTCGTTGATCGATATTCCTAAACAAAAAAAAATTTCCGCATACTGAATTTTTTAGAATAACTTGCAAATGTCCTAACGTCTACACATTAGTTTGGAAGCTTTGGGCTAACTTAACGGTTTTGACCCGAGTTTCTATACATTTTCGACGATAATAATTCCTTAATATATAAATGAGAGATGGTATCGTAAAATTGCTCTTTAACTTTGTTATAACTTTTTTAACTATGTACACTGATTTTGTAGAGACAAAATACAGCATTATAGTAGTTAATTAACGACCCTTCCTTTTAATTGATAAATTAGACAACATCTTTATACAGTTTGTATAAAAATTACGTTAAATATTAAAACTAATGTACAACAGTCACAGAGCAATTTTATGATATTGGATCGTCGGCTCCCATCTGGGTTTTAAAAAAAAGTAACACTCTCGAAAGTCAAGAAGATGGGCGTGGTAGATAAAACAGCGCTGAATTCTTCAATTGAGATTTACACTTTTTGAAAGTCAATATAGAAAATCTACAAAACGGCACTCCTCGATAATTATAATTGCCAACTTTATGAGCAAACATTTATCCAGTGATCTCTTGCCCCGCAATTAAATGTACGAGATTTCGGTGTCAGAGATTGTTTTTCAGATACACGTCCAACGAGAAAAATTTTTTATTTATTTTTATTTTTATTTTATTTATTTATTTCTTGTTCCTTGTGAGTCCAAAGGTATGGCTAGAGCCATAGGGCTATGGAACGTGTCATATAATTGCAATATACATACAGGTAACATCTCAATTAACAAAAATTAAATTAATAACAAAGTTTACAAGTATTAAGATTATACTAATATGTTAAAAGTAATATAGCAGTACAGTGACATATTTTAAAAACATACAAAGAAATACATTCATAGTTAAACAATATTTACATTGTTTGTGACAGGAGTGTCAAAAAGTTGGTAAAAACTATTGTCTAGGATTGCTAGTTATTTTTTTATATTTGCAAATTGGCTTTGAGAAATGCACGATTCTAAACTGATGCTTTTAGTGCTGAATTATATAGAACGCACTCTTTAAGGTTGTTCATGTGGCAATAATTCCAAATTTTATATTTGCTTGGCATAGTGTTAGTTTTATAGACGTTACTTGTGACGACATTTTCCACTTGTAGTAATTTTTTAGCTCTCATAGTTTTCCCATAGCGGCACGTCAAAGTCAGAATTTGCAAGTTACAGGAACATAGGTCTAACAAAAACCAAGTAACTTACTCGAATGAAATAATTTACACTGAAATTAGATATAATGGGCACTATGCTAAAAGATTTGAAAACACATAACAAAGTAATTTCGTCTGTTTTAAAAATTGCCACAAATGAGGTAAATTTTCGTCATTTTCGGATTTTTTTAAAACGTACGAAGGAATTTCATTCTGTGTTTTTATATCTTTTAGCACAGTGCCCATTATATCTAATTCCAGTGTAAATTATTTCATTCCAGTAAGTCACATGGTTTTTGTTAAACCTGTGTTTCCGTAACTTGCAAATTCTGACTTTGACGTGCCGCTATTGGAAAACTATGAGAGCTAAAAAATTTCTACACGTGCGGAAAATGTAGTCGTAAGTAATGTCTATAAAACTAACACTATGCCAAGCAAATATAAAATTTTGAATTTTTGCCACGTGAACGCCCGTAAGTTACGAGATTCAAAGTAGTCACAGGCAGTTACGCTGAACTATGAGTGTGATCGTACACACTAGAAGCTGTGAGTCGACAATTTCTGCCACTTGTGCTAGTATCGGTAAGGCCCGATTCACAATGTGCAGTCCAGCTGCCAAGATTTTTATCCATTTTTTAAAAACTGCTGTTTAATATTCGACCATGGTTTTGAACATATTGTTTTTAAATTTGTAAAAATTGCGTACTTTGCATTTGGAAGCATAGCAGATCTCAAAAAATTATATTTAATTACATCACGTGATTACGAGAGCTACGCCTGATTGGTTGGAATTTTTCGGCAGTCGGCAGTCCTGCAGTTGGAGATAAAGTTCACCATCTCCGACTGCTGGACTGCGGACTGCTCAACTGCAGACTGCGCATTGTGAATGCACATATCTTAAAGAACATATTAATCTCCGACAGCTGACTGCACATTGTGAATCGGGCCTATGAGGTTGAAACTGACCAGTCACAGAGCTTTCGCAAGTATAAAGTTGCACGAAATTGATAGTTTAAAAGCCAAAGTTGGTTTATTTTTCATTTTAAAATTTAATTAAATCTCTTTGACAAGCCTGGTCGAACTTTATTCTGCTACGTACACTGACAGCAGCGTAACAAGAAGTTTTCCCTGTACCGAACACATTTCCTTTCTAACCTGTAATATAATTAACCTTAGTGGAACATAGCACCCACCTGTCAGCCGTAGACGGGGTTCGTGCAGACACGACCACAGCCGTTACTACAGCAGATCTGTCCACGGCGGCAGTTACACTTGTCGATACAGGTACCGACGTTTCCAGGCCTGACCTGGGGGCACTTACCACCCCTGGTTGCCGCATAGCTGCTGCTGGTCGCCATGACGACCACTAGCAAGGAGATGAGCAGCACGAACCTGGCAGACATGGTGTGTAGCTGGAGCCTGGAGGCTGGCGCTTATATACTCTTATCTCCTGTCTCCAGACCTGCCTCTCTGCACGCTACATTAGTCACAACTCGGCGGGGAAGAACCGGCGCTTCAAGGAGAACATCTGGTTCAAGCCGCTATTTTCCTGCTCTGCAGCTGCGCCGTAGCCAAGTTGTCGGATACATTAAACCTCTTCTAGGAACTCTAAAAAAAATTTCTTTTCCAACAACGCAATTTAAGTTTGAGTATGAGCCACTTCAAAATAGATTTGCCACAAAGAAAAATTGCATTTAAAGTGTTTTTTTTTATCGTATGAATATATCTACATATCTACATATTTACAGCACTTTTATATAACAAAGTACATAAGGCATATGCACTAGTCCTGGTCTTACTGTCCTTGAAGAGTGATGTCAAGAGAGTCCATCCATTCCAATGCTGCTGAGGAGACACTGATGACATTCTTCCAGTCCCTTTGAGTATTCCTCTACAAAGTGATCTTATGATTTACTCTGAAGCTTCGCAGTTACACAATGGAGAGTCTGAGAGTCCACATTTGCACATGAACGATTAAGTTCTTCTGTGTTAACATAGGATTATTTTCAGCTTACACCCTTGAGTTGTAGTGTAAAGTAATGTTAGCAAAAATTGCGTTACTGTTAAAATAATTTAATGTAATTTTTTGTAACTTTAGTAGTTTTTGAGACAAGTTTTATGTTCAAATTACAATTTAGACAAAGAAAATAAAAATAACGTTTTTAATTAACAATTCAAACAATTTTCTCTTTGAAGCAAAGCTACTACGCGTTATATTCAAATAAACTTTCCGTTGTGGCAAATAAATTGGTTTTAGTGTTTGTAAACGGATTGAGGAAATCCTCGATCTGACACACAAGAAAATGTTTTTGTTGAAATAGTACTTTATTAATATAATTGGTTGCCGATATTTAAAAACTAAGCCGCATATTTCCTCTTATTCCTCTCGAAAATGATACCACATTAGGACGGCGTGTACTTTCAGCATTTGTTCGACAACAGTTGCGGTACGGAAACTGTTCAGCTTATTGGCTTCTTAGACATTTAACCCCTGGAAACACAAATATTTACACATATTATTCAGTTACGTCACGTGACTTACGTATTTTGCAACTTTTGTATGTAAACATTTTAAAGAAGGCGGCCATTCGAACTGTTTTTAAGTATGTGATATCTGCCGAGAAACAATTTTTTTCACAATTACCTCAAACTAGGTACACTTGATGTACTTAGAAATGTTACTGGATTTATACATAGTTTGTTTTATGAGTTTTTTTTTTTAATTTTTTAAATATTACCAAATTTGAACAATTTCGCACAATTTTATAATCTCGAGAACCACTTGCTCAATTCAACCAACATTTTTTTTTGTTCTAATAATTCATCACATTTGTAGGTCTGCCATTTCGTTATGTAGCATGACATTAATCTATAAGTACAACACGCCATGTTTCTAGATGAACGTAACCGATAGTAACATTTCGGGTTAACTTACACCCACATTTAGGAAAGAATGCTCATTATTTGTATTGGTAACACCTTTTTTTTTCAGCCTATTTACATATTCTCCTCTCTCGTTGGTATAACGGCGGCACTGTAAATACCAAAACCACGCTGGAGGCCTATATATCACACCGTACCCAAAAGTAAACGTGTCGAAGCCATAATAAAACAATAATTTTAATTACTATAATTGACATATATCTCCAAAAGTCTTCACTGTCAACGGACATTTTATAATATTGTGTTCGTAAATAATCATAAGTCCTAATTATTCAATAAGGGGAAATTACACGTTGAAGTTTTGATTGTTTTAATAATTATTATATTTTCACGAGAATAGTTTGTTTCGTAGACATATGCTGTGACTATTTTTTCACAGTAATGCAAATTTTATGGCCTTCATAGTTTTGTATAGTGGCGTGTCAAAATCCAAATTTGCATAGAAAACTTAAATAATTCACACAGAAGAACAGTGTCACGAGCTATGTCAAAACACGTACAAAACCGCATTGGAGAGTGTTTACATTTTTTTTTTTAAATTACAGATAATTTGCAATCTTATTTCAATTTCAGTAATTTTTGAAAAATACAAAATAATATCCTATGCGGTTTTTATACATATCTTGACGTAACCCGTGCCACTGTTCTTTATTTAGAATTATTTCGTATCATTAAGTAAGTTCGTTTCCTTCTTGTATAAACTCGTTTTACGCAAATCTGAGCTCTGACATGCCGTTATACATACACCAAGAGAGCAAGGAAATTGTCATTACTGTAAAAAGAATAGTAACAATATGTGTCTATAAAACAAACCATTTCGCGTACAGATATAACAATTATTAAAACAATTAAAATTTTGCCAAACATCCAATCTCCTCCGTGATCGTCTGTTAGCCGCTTTTAATATGGTTTCATGAAGATCCTTTAAGGGCTCGTTCCTTAGTTTTGAAGTGATTTCGAAAATTATTTTTTTATTTCTACCTAATACTCATATCAAAATTTCGCTCCACAGTTTTGACACTAATATGTCATAGTTTATAACTGAATTTTTTGTAGCAATGTACTCAACAGTTTTTTGGATTTCGTCACCCAATGAACCACGTTTTTTGTCGCGAAAAGAAGCCAAAATGAAGCAAAAAAAATTTTTTTTTGCTGACGAATGGTACGTTATTTTTAAGAACGCATCCACAGTATTGTGCATCGTGTGACTGCACATTGTCTCAATTTTTTTCAAAGCTTATGGTTAAAAAAATATTTGAGTTATTGGCACCAGTCGTCAAAACATTGCCTTTAACACTATAAAGTCATGTTACATGCAACACTACTGAGAATATAGCCTATAAGTTATATTGATTAACGATAACGAATTTTAATGTCGCGAATGTGTCAACATTAACAGCATAGAAACTCATTCCAAAATTGAACCTTATAATAATGATTCTTACTGCTCAGATAGCCCAATTTTTATGTGTCGAATAATGAACTTGAGTAAAACCATGTATTCCAACGTAAACACAAAAACATAAATGTGTACTTGTGGACATCACTGCCTTAGCGATTAAGCTGGAGCCAGCAGCGACACAATACTGGCCTTAGTAAAACATATTTCTGTACTTATAACATGCCACCCTGTATATGATTGCGCACAGAGGTTGCAAGGGGTGCAGCTGCGCCCCCAATTGGCTAGTAGCGTAAAGTAGATAATAAAGTAATTGTTTCTGTAACGTAAAACAGTAACTCTTCAACTTCTAAAGTCAAAAATGTTTGTTAAATTTAGTCTGTTTTATTAAAATATTGTAAGAGTTTCAAGAGCCAGCGCCGACCTCCGTAGCGTAGTCGATTAGGCGCTGGTCTATGGTGCAAGCGGTCCTGGGTTCGAGTTTCAACTCGGGCGTGGATGTTTCCCCTTACTTCACCCTCATTGACTCTTAATTACCTCGTTGTTAAAAGGCCGTAAAACCCTCTCAACTTCAATAGCCAGCAAGAGTTAATTATAAAAAGACACGTGAAAGCACAAGTTCTATGAGGTAACCTACAATTTTTTTTAATAAGCACAGATGTTTTCACTTTTAAGTCTTAAATTATTACCATTTCGTAAAGTAGTGTATTTAATGCTTTGGTTCGGAAACTTATAAATTAGAGCTAATTTAAAACAAAAAAAAATCTATAATCTCCCTTCTCTTCTTCGTTTTTGGCTTGGGGTGTGCGTATAGGCTACACTTTTCCCCTTAAGGAACCTGCCTAGACAGACTGCGTTTGTGTGTGTGAGGCAGGAACGGTAAAGTTGCCGTTCAGCAACGATGTAATGCATTATGGCCTATGCGCGCGACACACTCAGCTGGCTTGCAGTGCTTTACTATTATCCTATTTCCTGTGGGACTTTAAGCGGCGACCACAATATTTTATTTGTGATCAGCGCAGTTCAATGCCTAACGCTTGTTTCTGTAGTCCTGTTGTGTTTTTCGAATCCGGTTGTTGGCCATTTTGAGGGGCCCAAAAATTATGTTTTAAACGAACGTGCCAAAATGTTTGAAACTATAGCGACATAGTTTGATGTGTGTGTTCGTTTCGTAGATACACAAATATAATGCGCATTTAGTAGTTTCGTTAAAATAAGAATAATCGCAACTCGTTACAACGCATTTCAAGCGCAGGTGGGCAGGCCTCAAAAGGCCACGATCCATAATTTCAGCTCCTTTCATGTTTTTTTATTCGTAAACTAAGAGTAGATATCGAAAAACTGTTGCACAGTTTTGTTAAAAATCGTTTTAACTATGTAGCCTAATTTTTTCTAGACAAAAATTATATAGATTTGGCTAATTAGTTCATTATTGAGAATTTCCTTAAATGCATAATAACCTGAAACCATAGTTTATTTTGACTTCATGAATTAGTAAACATAGAATACACTAATTATAACAAAACTATTCAACAGTTTTTAAATATCTGCTCTCGTTTGGATTAAAAAAATAAACACCGTAAACGCCGTAAAAATGACGGATCATGTCCTTGACCTAAACATGCGCACGCCTACAACCGTGTGTGCGCTTTAAATATGCTACAGCGAGTTACGAATTATCCTTGCTTGAAGGAATTACTTGTAAACTCGCGTGTCATTTATTTATCTACGAAAAGAAAACACTCGGGAAGATTATTAGAAATATGATTTTCTGGAGTCTCGCAATTGCTCAAAAAATTGCTTTTCCAGTATGCTATAGCCAATCTGGAAAACAACCAACCAGAATAGAAAAGCCGTAAATCTGGGAACATGTGTCGAACTTTATACCATAACCGCCAATAAATTAAATGATAGGGTCTCCGCTGAAAGTCCTATTTAAAAAAAGCCATTGCGAGTCACTTTATTGGCTTGAACATAAAAGAAGTACGGCATTACGTACACCAATCAGCGGTACCCTAATTGTTCCAACGATTTTGTGTCGCACACATTCAAACGCAGTCAATCTAGAGTACCGCCTTACCACGTGATATAAAGCAATGAGTATACGGAAATTTTAAATAATTATCATACTATTAATATTTCAGACATTTATAAATTTGAGGAAATTTAGCAAACAATTTAAAACTTTGAAGATTTTCCTCGAATTCTCACAAGAAGAGCCAATAATTTTACGATAAATATTTTATTTTTGGTTTAGACACAGACAACAGCGTCAAAACAATTAGCTGCCCCTGTGCCATTGAGCTACATAAATTATTTCAGTTTTTAACGAATATTTCTGAATTGTCTTTCCTTAAAATATGTGGCGAATTAAGGCCAATAATTATGTGTATTAAGAACATGCTGCAAACCTGGTTTCTGCTGCAAATGAATGAAATTAGTGTTATAAATTACGTAAGGTTTAAACAGGCTGAACTCCATGAGCTAATTACGCAATTCATGATAAGGAAACACTTCATGTGGCCATCGAGGTTCGCTGGATCGGCCAAAATTCTGTAGTGCTGGCCATTCGATATAGATGGCTACCTTGAGTTCTCCAAACTTGTGATAGTTGTATTTTGGGAATCTATAAATTATTTGTTTGACAAGCCTATGAGGACCTTAAACGAGCTGCAATGCAAGACTGCTTTTTCTCGTATTTTTCTCTGTAAATACGTCGGAAAACGTCCCACTGTACAGGATCAATATTATATTCTTTGGCACGAGAATGAAGAACCAAAATGAATATAATGGACTTAAACAAAACTTCAATATATAAATGAATATGTGATGATGATGATGATGAATGAGTGTTTTACCTGAAGGCAGGTTTATTTACAACCACGGAGGGTATCGGGTGATGTAAACAACGACTAGCCGAAGAAATTGTGAGGTGGTTCGCCCCTGCCTTCCGCAGTATGGTGATGAGAGGACAACACAGCCGGGAATCGAACCCAGGATCCTTAGCTCACCAGCCAGGAGCTCTAACCATGTGTACATTTCAACAATTAATGAAGTTCCTTTCTTGGGGAAACATTAATCAAACATCAGCGAGGTGCTATATGAGTAAAAAATCAACGAACAGAACCGTCAAATTTTACTTAAGTGGAATGAAATTGTTTATAAACAACAACTGTGATATTCTTTGCAGCAAATTATGTGAGCATGTCGAACATTTATAGTTACATTTTTAGCAGCTGTCGTTTACAGTAAGCAATTTTGAAAGGTGGAAATTTTCATGTGAACACTTGTGTTACCAACCCAATCGCAAAAATACGGAAATTGAAAGAGGAAGTGGCATTTTCACCTCGCTGAGCACAAGATAAACACAAGTGTGAGAAGTATGTGACGTCACTCGTTCAATATGTTCAGGAAGAAGGTAATTCCGTTGTGTAATGAGGAAAATGGCGCTGGCAGTGTTATGTAACCTGTATATACAGAAAAATATAGAATATTTTATGATTTGACACAGGCAACCTGTACACGTGCCTACGTCTTCGCCTTAAAGGAACTCGAGAAATATAAAGCTGTCATGTCACGTTTCATGCTGTAGACTATATACAACAGATTAATTAACAACAATATTTTAAAAACTGAAGTTGAATACTGAAAACGTATTTCTATAAGAATGTTTTCAATTGGATATTTTACACGTAGTGCATAAAATCAGTAAACAACCAGTTTGTTTGCTTATGTAGCTATGCTGGTAAAAATCCTGGTAAATTAAAATGCTTTGGAAATAAATTCGTACTTATGAGTTTTTTTTAATAATCTTAAAGGATTTTGCATATTTATGACACAGTAATGCAAAATTTTTAAATAACATGTAACTAACGAAATTTAGTTCACATAACTTAAAATTGTAAATGGGTTAATAATTTGTTGTCTTTTTGTAGAACCACGAAAAGCCCATTTAATCAATGTTTTTCATGATGGTACGTACATTCGCTTTGGATTTTCACATCCGAAACTTTATATTTTTGTTTTTATATCATAATAGGTCCTGTTTTTAAAATAGCGTGAGTTAATTTATTGCTGTCAATTTTTTTCAGAGAAAATCAAAACCAATCTTCTAAATGCTTCTGAAGTATTTCCTTGCAGTATATTTTTTATGATGCGTATAATCGCTTCTCAAGAGATACTTAGCCAATGGTCCCACACAGAAATAACTGAATAGTTTCAACGAAAACATTAGGGCCTACTTGTTTAAAAACACAATAAGAAGTTACCAGCATGACTAATTATCCTACCAACATCATAGTGGGTGTAAATTAAGCTTAAAGTTTAGGCTACGTAGATCTGAAAATATGGAATATCACATATTTATTATACCCTGCTATCTCTTAACATCGTGGACATACAAACAAATAATGAATAAATAAAAAATAATCATAGATTACTGTGTTTGTTTATGCCGTACCGAGTGTTCTGTTTTAAACGAACTGTGTGGATAAAGACTATTAGATCTCAAATAGCCATATCACTGAAATGAGGTTTCACTTCATTTTATATTAAGAAATAACAGACTCTTTACACAATAAACATAGGTAATTATATATACAATTAACTATTCTGTTCCAGCCACCACGCTGGGAAGGAGCCTAAAGTCACACAATATTACTTCAATTATTCCCTAACACTGCGAAAACCTAGCACACCCTTAACTAATGAGTGAGGTTCAGTTCCTCACTCACGACGTCGCCCCTATCTTTACACACGAGTGAAGCAAAGTATCGGCGATATGGGAGCAGCTGATGAATTGTTGGACGCCCTCGTGGACGTCCTGTGTCTCGGCTGTGACTGTCGGTCGGCTGAGCTGGAGAAGACTATCAAACAAGTCGTCTCACGAACTTATCAAATCCAACAACCTGGTTATTATTCTTCTGAATACTATCGTCTGGATATTATCCATCTGGATACCATCCGGATACAATGAAAATACTGTATACTATCCAAATACTACCGGGATATTATCTCAATACTGTCCATCTGGATCTGGGTAATATATGGACAATATCCAGATACTGTACATCTGGATACTAACCAGCAATATATACCCATTGCTTTTTTATAGTGTAGAGAGGCAGCAAAATCTACAGTAGGTATTATTGTAATAGCAACGAGGTATGATCCAAGAAAATAAAGTCGTATGTAACCTCTTTCCTTAAGTTCTTGGATAATACAATTTATTTCATATAAGTAGAAACAATATCCAGCAGCTCGCATAGAGACCAATAGTCTTCAGTCCGTTCATTAGTTTATTACGTACTTCGGAAAATTCGTAGACAACGTGTTGATCTTCCTTCGTCTTCATATCTACCATCATTGCCTTTTCAGTGAGGAGCTCTGTGTGAATGTCTGGAAAATCTTCATCAGAATCTTCATCACTATTGTCTTCGTCACCCCCATCTTCAGCGATTACTACATAAAATTGTATTTTCTTCATATATTCACTGTCTTCAGCAGAATAAACATTATCAAGTTTCATTTGCAATGTCCTGCTTCACGACTGCATTATTGTAAAGTTCATTACATTCACGCGAGAGTTTAGCAAGTTTACACTTTGTACAAACTGTCTCTGTTGCATGCTGTACATCAATTGCACTGTCCATAGGTCTCTCGTCGTCTGTGAACGTAAACATTACACGATAGTGGGACATGTAAAATCATTGATGTATTGTACGTCAAACACATGTACTAGGTTAGTTGTTAGTTGAAAGTTAGACGGTTATGTTTTGTTTTTACGTGACGAGCGTATTAACGTATGGTACACGATATTTACAACGAATGCCCACCGTCGCTTATGCGCTGAGAACAGCACAGCATACATGTACGCAGTATTGTCTACGCTCTAGGCTCTGTATCGCTACGCCGAATCCTTACGTGCGTTTTGAACGTAAACGATTGGTCTTAAGCAGTTGCATCAAGAATATTCTGACGCTACAAAAGTTGCATGCTCGTAAATTGTGGTCACACCTGTAATTTCTCCGATGAAAGGCACTTAACAAGAGTTTGCTGTGGATTAGAAGAGCCCGAAAACGTAAAGCGATGTTCAGAGTATTGTCTTTCCAAGTCCTTCAGTGTTCCATATTTTGGTAGAATACAGTTTTTTAATTCGAATTTCAAAATTTTATTTCATCGTTAATAGTAAGTTTAAACACAAAATGTATTTTTATACAATTTCTGCTAATTATTTTTACATGCAATCACTTGCTGATGTATATCGCTGTTGTTTGGAAACAGTCTGTATATTTCTGCACTATTTTATACTTACGTGCATTTATTGAAGGACGCGTAAAAGTAGTAAATTAAAGAGACGAAATATTCAAATTTTTTACTGCATTAATTCGATTACCTGACATGTCGTAATTATAAATGTTTAACTTCAACCATCCTAGGATTTATGTCTGTTGCCAAATAATATCAGAAAGTGAAGCAATATTATTCTAGCATCAAGCTACTAGCAATTTACGTATGCAGTTTCGCACATTATACTCAAGTACTAGCAACAAGAAAATCAATAGCTTATTTTAAATTTACACGAAGCCAACAGACTTCGGACTGAAAGACAGAATGTTTAGATAACGCTATGTTCAGCAAACGTGCATTGTGCAGACAGAACAATTAACAATTCTTAGCAACCTACAACTTGTAAAATTCAGTGTTTACATAAAATCACACATTCTTTGAATGGATTTCACTTTAACTGGCTTTTAAAGATTGTGATTTATTGCGGGAAAAGTTGACTGTTGGCTAGGCTTCAATGTGCTGTATTCATTCCCGCAGCTTTTCTTTCGATATCGGTAGGTCCCTATTTGATTGGGCCAATGATAAAGTTGGATTCACAACCACCGTGCTTTCCGATGTTTGATACAAATACTGTGTTTCAGTTTAAATAGTGACACGCACTCCTGGTGAAATATTTACATGAATATCCGTCGTTTTACCGACATCGCCGGGCTCGCAAACGCTGCGTATTAACGAGACAAGAAAAATTCGCCATTGAAAGCGCAAAGTGTGTCAAGAGTTGTTTACGAGAGCGTAGACTCCTATCCGTCTCGTATCCGCAAATGTTTTGCGGGCTTGTTACGAGAACGTTTATGAATATCAGCCTTGGTCTAGGTTACACTAGTTCTAAGTCGCCCTCTGATTAGCAGTCCGTAGCAAGAGCGGATGCATTATTGAACTAACTTACGGCGGCCGTCTACCCCACGCTTCAAATGCGTTGCAGTGTGTTCGTAAACAGGGTTTTTCTACGAAAGTAGTCAACGTGTGCCCATTGTGCCAACGTACGAAAGGGAAAAAAACTTCAGACAAGGTCGGAACCTCATTGTTAAGACGTCACGCTCATTAAAACACGTTTCTAAGCCGTCCAACATGGCTAAAAACGGCCTTTTCAGACTGCCGTACTTCAAAATGTACTAACCATATGTATGGGAAATTCAGGTCGCGACCTGCACTGAACATAGTTGCAGACTTTCCACCAATACACCGCTTAGTGTCCCATAGTAAAAACCGTTCGGCGGGAAGCTTGCACGCTAGTCCAGTGCTTGGCTCGTTGAGGCGACGCGGCATTTGATGCGCGCTTCAAGGTCGACCTTACGTCTCCGTCGCTTTGAGCCTCTCACGCGCGGGTAGGCGGCGCCCTTAAGGCCTTAGCCAGAATTTGTGCTTAAGGGGCCTCCCTACCTGCGCTTTAAATGCGTTGCAGCGAGTTGTGAGTATTCTTTTTTTGACGAAACTACTTAACGCGTACTATATTTGTATATCTACGAAAAGAACACACACATTCAACTACGTCGCTATACTCTAAAAAATAGTTTGTAAATTTGCCACACGTGCGTATAGGAGCGCTAAGAAAGCAGGTATGGTAGAATTGTATCCCAAACATCCATGGTAGCACATCTTGTCTATTTTATACAGCAGTAAAATGTATACTAAAGTTACCAGACTTGTATTGTAACAAGTGTAAAAGTTTGCATATTTACAAGACGGAAGTATGGCAACTGTCCCATTCTGGGTTTAGGTTAATTACTTCCTAAACATTTTAGAAAGTTATTTTACAGTGTATAATATCAAAAATTCGGCACACTTATTTAAAACATAATTTTCGGGCCAGTCAAAATAACACCCGGATTAAAAAACGCAACCATAGAAACAAGAGTTAGACTTTGAAGTATGCTGGCCACAGATAAAATAATTTGGTTACTGCTTAAATTCCCATAGGAAAAAAAGGATAATAGTAAAGCACGGCACGCCATCTGAATAGCTTGCGCGGAGAGGCGATAATACATTACATACGTGTGTCAGTGGCAACCTTACCGCTCCTGCCTCTCACACACAAACGAAGTCTATCTAGGGAGGCCCCTTAAGATTACACCCTCTTTCCTAGAGTGGTGTGTCCGGGGGTTCTGCCCCAGGAAAATTTGGATTTAAAGGTGCAAAATGATGACATTTAAGCAGATTTGCTATTCAAAAACTGAATAATCCTGTACAACTGGAGTGTGTGTGTGTGTGTGTGTGTGTATATATATATATATATATATATATATATATATATATAATATTTTTCCAGTAATGATAGAATACTGAAAATGTATTTACCCAATACTTTTGTTACTTTCTTCTGTAGCTTTTCTTTTAAGATTTTTTATGCTTCTGGGAAAGGGGGGAAAATAAGGGAGGTGGGTCTAGACCCTTGGCCGGCTGCTATCAGCTTCCTATGCGGATAAACGTGAAATGATGTAAACAGCAGGAAAACCCTAGAAAAACTGCGACACGCAACAGAAAACACAGAATAATTCTACCAAGAATGTCAGAAAAGTGCACTCGTTCGTAAAATAATCTATACTGGGAGCGGCAGAGTCTGCCCGGATTTTCGCACATGGGAATTGTGCCGGACGATGCTTTTGTTCCCAGGTTTCCTCTCGGATCTCCTGTTTGCCCTGCTCCTTCATTCCGGCGCTGCTCAATTACTTACATCACATCTCCCCAGCTCTGGACGGCCACGCCAGGTGGTTTTACAAGGATTTCGATAGTATTTAAACAACATACTGTATAATACCGACATCGAAGAATCGTTACACTGTTTTAACATTAACACATAACGATAAAAACCCTCATTTTCCCCCAGCAACAAACTTTACGGTTTTTAAAATTGTTGACCCTAAGTATCAAAACTTTTGCTAGGTCTAATTCACAAGTCGAAATATTATTTTCGGACGAACTGTGCATTATTGTGCAAAACACATACAAGTAAATCTGTATTGAACCATTGCGCAGTATGGTATTACTTTTAGTGAGTTAATTACCATTCGACAAATTTATACAAATGCAAAAATCTATATAACATGAGCTGTAGCGCTGACTAAACGCACTGACCTTGTATAATGTGACTGATGTTTCAGTAGCACGTGATATCGAGAACCGTCGATTAGTTTCGTAGCAATCCTACCAGGACCAGTAGATTTTATGATATAGCTGTGCGAAAAGGTCATTTTTAGCCCAGTTGAAGGGCTCGTAAATGGTATGTACTACCAATGCGCGATATGTTACGAAACTTCTCTCAAATGCGTTTTATATTTTCGTAGATAGGTACATTATGAACAAGTATAGTAGTTTCAAAAATAAACGCGGATTTCTAACCTACTACAACACGGTGAAACATACATGTAAGGGGAAGCCCCTTGAAAATTAAAAACCTCGTCATGAACAAAAGTGCTCGCTAATCTCGGCCACTGTATATTACACAAAGGAGGCTCACCCAGGAGTTTTGTGCGAGGAGTGTTCGACATGCCGTAGTTAGGATTTGTGTTTGGTGAGAGAGAGAAAGATTTTTATAGCGCTTAACATCGAAGTATTCAGCGCTGATGAGGGACGACATGAGGTGAGTATGGAGCAGCGCCGGATTGTAGGGCGGGGGAAGCGAAAGATCCCCGAGAAAATCCGCCTGACCGACGGCAATTTGTGTTTGGAGGAGGGGGGATGTCTCGAACAGTAATGTTATGAAGTAACGCCGATTCGCCCCCCCCCCCCCCCGGCCCAACAAAGCATAGGCTCTGTGGTCCTTCCTCGGGTAAATTTATATTTAAAGGTACAAAATGGTGTTATTTAAAGCCCGTGCTACATTGTCCGTAAAGTAGCCGTATAGAAATAACTGTAACAGCACCGTAAGGAATTGACTGGTTTCTATCCCGTCTTACGGCGGCTAAGTAGCGGTACGGTATGTTGTAGCATGCATCTTTCAAAAGTATGTGTTCAATTTTAACGGTTATTTCTTACGGTGATTCTAGCACGTCCTTACGAAGTTTCCGGAAGGTAAATAGGGGAGAGGGTAGGAAATATCTGGACCTCCATGAACCCTCCATGCCATAGTTTTGTTGGATGATTTGGCAATTAGAGCACTATAGTTGCTAACCCCAACAATTAAATTTACGCAACTAGTGAAAGTTAAACGGTAATCGTGTCTTACAGAAAGATAACCATTATTCAAAAGATTTTCACATATTTTCTGGGGGAGGGGGGGGGGGTTGTAGGTTTCAATCCTTAACAAACCCCTCCCTTTCCCTGAGTGCGTGCCACTAAATGCACAGCCAAAGAATAACATTTCGCACCAACTGAAAGTCGGCTGTAAGTTGCCAAAATTTTTTTGCTTCGTTCGTCAAATCAGGAGTGGAATTATACACAGAATGGATGAATTTTCTTCTCGTACCTTCATTTGGAACGTGAACAATATAGTGACGCTAAAATCGCAGAGTTGCAAAAAATGTCTTGAAGCGTGCACAAAAAAATTTAAGTACGAAAGTCGGTACGAAATCGGCAATAGCATTTCTGATAAGATTGGGGAGGCGAGGGGAATAGCAACATAAGTAGAAGGTCCCGGATTCTTAACACTGGCAGGTTGCACGTGCTGTACTCAGCAGAACGTTCGAATCCACCTTTCACCTTTGCAAAAGCATACACTTGGTCGAGCTGCGGACGTCTTATCTCTGTTCAATTGTTACAATTGCAATAACCTAACTCGTAAAATACGACAGCAAGCCGCGTCCTGCGCAGTTGAGTCGACGACAGTGACGGGAGCAATCCACTACGTACCTACGTGTTCGCATTTCTTCAAATTTTTTCAAGTTTTTTTTCGGCCGCCACTCGCATTTCACCGAGATGTTGGTCATCGTTGTGCCGTGGAAAAACATAGTCTTCATATGTCGCCGAATTATTTTGGGGCTCATCGCTATTGCTGTGTTTTCAGGTACGTATGAGATGCTTCGTTGTCACAAACGAACGAACTGCTTCTTTGGCAATCGACGCCTTCTGATGTCCGCCAAATAATGCTTGTCCGTTTATTTCGAAGCAAACGCAACGTCTCTGCGTTTATTTATTACTAAAATTTCGGCGTAAACTAAACATAATTCCTTGCTTTCCACGAGTGCAACTGACGTGGCACACGTGGCAAAGGTCATTTTGATCACTTTTCAGGCTGAATCGGACATCAAGGTTTGAAAAATGACCAAATCAGCACTAGGTACATAAAACAAACCGGGTTATCTCCATCGTTATGCCCAAAGGTATCTAATTTGTACTTTGGTTACATGCATGATTTTCTACCATATGTGAACTGCCATTCCTCTGTGCAACACAGCATTGCCAGCTGGCAATGTTAACTTCCGGTTTTGTAACATTTCTGCCATATAACATCACATATGTTATATTAAGAATATATATCTAAATAAATATAGCGAACTAACGTACTCTTACTTGATAATACTGTCTCATATGTTTTTAAAGTTTTAATTTACACAGTCTGCTATGAAATGACATTCAACAGAAAACAGCAGTAATTACTGATGAACACATAATGAATATTGTGGTGAATTCCGTTCTGTTAATGGAACACGTAAATGTGCGGAATTCTAAAATAAAATAAAAATATTTATTTTATTTTTCTTTTTGGTTGAGCTTTACATATAGGCCTAAACATTTGCTTTATAGTCTCTGGCATGTGTGTGCATCTTTTGAAATACAGTATATTTTGTTTAGTATGACTTAAGTAAAATCTGATAGCAACTTATGGGTAGTAAGTTTCAATATTTTATAATATGTGTCACAATACAAGAAATTATTAGTTCTAAAATGTACCAGAGATATCTAGTTCACCATATGTAATGTAAATTTGGTCTTGCATTATGTCACACATCATAAAATATAGTATTTATTGAACATAAATAAGGTAATTGGGCTCTAGCTCTTGTCGACAGCGAGGTCATTAGAGACTGTGACATACAACTTAGTACAATGAAAGGAGTGGGAAGAGGAGTCGGCCATGACCATTGTTAAGAAATCATCCCAGCATTTGCCTGGAGCGATTTCGGAAAACCATGTAAAACCCAAATAAGGATGGTTAGAGCCAGAGACTGGACTCGGGTCCTCCAGATTGTTAGTCCAACATGTTACCATTTCACCACCTCACTTGGGTTGCTTAGAAGTAGTAGTTGTCAAATTTTACTTAAGTTATACGAAGTATAGTATACCATAGTTTTCTCCATTGATTGTTTCCTGAAGCATATAGACAATGTAAGTTAGCATACTGCATAACTTAAAAAATAGATCTGCAATGCATACCAATTTTTACCAACTGTCCTCATGAGTTTCAAGTATAAAGTAGAAGAGTGAAATAAGTTCTGATCCACATTCTCATTTATTACATTGTGTAGTCTACCTGCCATTAAAATTCATTTACAATAAAAAATACCCCTTAGTAGCTTCTCAAAATATCAAAATTTTGGTAGATAAAATCATTTTAATAAATCTTTAGAAATTAAAGAATAAAACTGGAAAAACCACGAATTTTAAGAAATCTCTTCTATCAATATCACAATGAAGAGGAAAGAGAACAAAAAAAATTAAAATTTTCTTATAATCATGTAATGTAAGTCCTTACTAACCTACCACTGCATATTTTATCCACTAGACTGATAATTTCTCAAAACTATACTTATCACGTACAAACTTGCCCAATGTTTTGTGGAGACATCATGGCCTGTAGGTAATTCATTCTCCTTCAACACATTTACAGGCTTTAGGAGAGGGGAGGGGGTAAGAAGTATATGGAATAATGCTCATGTTATGAAAATACTTGGTAACAAGTGGCATGACACTGTTAATAATGCAAAAATTGTGGTCATAAAAATTGCACATCAGATCTAATCACTATGCCCTCAGCCTTTCCACAGCAAAAAGTTTGGAAACCATTAAAGAAAATCACTTACTCATACTTTATCATTGACTTCACATACATGCTCACAAACAAAACCAAAAACATACACTTACACAATAAGAATGATTTCATAACCCACAATTCTAGTAACTCACATGTCTGCTCTACAGCTATGTGGATAGTGTAATGGGAACAACAGTATACAGACAGATGGGCATACTGCATTAAGGCCTTGGCCCAACTGTCTAAGACATCCAAGCTGATGGTGCTGATGGTGATAGAGAATTTGATTGGCCTACGTGACTCGTGACGTGACATGTACCATACCAAATACACAAAAATTGATGGCGAATAGTGTGATAATGTTGTGTTGGCAAACAAGCTTGCAGTATTTTATGTAACTGTATTTAATTAAAGTATTTCCTAGTCAGTAATTTTTTCATGAGTGTTTTTGAGTATTAATTTTCCCTTTGAATTACATTTACACATGTAAATTCCATTTTTATAAGGTTTGGCATAATAGTCTAACTCAAAAAAATAAAACAATTTAAAAAATTGTATTAATGTATCATAATTCCAGTAATGAAATTGTATTGAAGTGACCAAATCACATTTCTTAAAGCCAAAATAATTACATTGCAAAAAATAAAATGAAATTCCATTGAACTGCTATCTAACCTGTAGCATTCGTACTATTTGTGTCAGCTTTGCCAATTGTGTCTCACTGCTGTTGAAAAATCGTCGGCCAGCTTAGTCAGACAGCTCAGACAGATTCATTCCTACAATTGTGCCACAGCTTTTAAAAAGGACAAGCTGGAGTTTGCTTGCATTCATGTAAACAAGCATGTGGCAGAGAGAGACGGAGGGTGGGTGGAAGGAAGGAGGAGGGGGAGGGAGAGAGAGAGAGTGCATGCATGCTTAAGAAAACAATGACAGAAATGACAAGAGAACAAGAGTGGATCACTACAAATACAGTTCATTAAATGGAATGCATGACCGAAGATGGATTGCTTAAGTCTGAAAGAACAGAGACAATGCAATAAGCTGCAGCTGACATGCAGCCTGTTGTACTTGTTCATGAAAGTTTTCCATGTTCACAGCATTAGTAAGTGAACACAACTTGGGAGTGTGAATATACCTTCTTAATTGATGGTGCTGAAAATCAATTACAGTTAAAGTATAGTTTAAAATCATATTCAAAGGGTCTCAATAAAATATTTAACCAAGGGAGGGAGAAAACATGCATGAGCTTTTTTTTTATTACACCAAAAGAAAACTTATGTTGCCACATCTGTAAATACAAATTCTGACAAAATGTCCTACACAGCCCTGATTCTACTATACACCTGATGTACAAATTCTTTGTTTTAAAGCCGTAATATTTGTTTCACAGCATAAATCAAAAATGTTTGTTCGCAGGACCAGTTAAATGTAGGCATTCTTTAACATTTCTGCCCTAAATTAGATTTATGTGTTAAATACAAATTTTGGGCAGTAATGTTAAAGAACACATACATTAAATTGGTTCTTGAAAAAAAAATATTTTTATTTATACTCTAAAACAAATATTACGGCCTTACAACAAAGCATTTGTATATCAGGGGTATACTGAAATCTTAATATCCCTATTTGAGAGTAGTTTTTACAGCATGTGTTATATGTATTAAATATAAATTTTGTAACACACAGTATTACATATCCCATGACAGTTCAGTACAGCTGCAATGATTAAGTGATGTTAAACCAAAGTGCACCATGAAAAGTAACAAGCAGCAGTTGCACCATTTCAGATAATTGATTGTACATTGTTAACAATGGAAATTTTACAGTAAATAATTAAGTTTTCTCTTCACATTTTATAAATGCAGAAATAATTCTACATTCAAAGAAGCCAGCTAGTAAAGAAACGTTGAACAGGTAAATCCTATCATTTCTGAAGGCAGTGTTAAATTTCACCTGCCTCATGTAATTTGGGACAGCTGTTATATTTCAACTCATTATGAGCAACAACAAAAAAGTTTCATAAGCAAGACAACTTCACTCCAAAACACAATTGTGAAGAAGGCAATCCGAGATGGCATCACTGAGGTCTAAGAAGCTAGTCTGCACCAACAACTCAATGTGGTCTGACTTGATAAAATTTATGAAGACTGGGCAGACATTCTACCCACTAATCAATATATTTGCATCTTCCTTACAACAACACTTCCAGATTCTAGCTCCTTCCTTCTACCAACTTACTTACGCTGTTATCATTTTATAATGTGAAATGGAGTGCAAAACATTCTAAAACATTACATAAGAACTTACTTTATTGCTATTATACAAACTTTAAACACGATAAACCCTCAGATAAAAAAATTAACATGCTCAATTCTCTCGCCCCTTAAAATTAATCCTGCAAAGATAAAAATAGACATTGTAAAAAAAAAAATTAACAACTGCAATATTACCACATAAGTAAATTGACAGCAAGTCAGGTAATATGGGTACCCAAACAATGTGTCTATAACATACAATTTTCTTCTCTTGAACATGGCACCCAGATGTACAAGGCATATGAGTGAAGCTAAAAGAATTCATAAACAGAAGTAAAAATATGTTCCATGTAGCTCACAACTCTTATGGTAAAGTTAACACAACCAGCTTGCCTTCAATTACATTAATATATATGAACTGTAAACTGGAGCAAATTTGTTAATCCAGTCTGATAAAATTTGAGATGTTCTTCACTAAATGACATAAAAACCAAAATTTTGAGTAGAAAAAAGTTGCCCATTTTATGTTACCTGATTACTTAGTCACAAATAAAATTTCTCTCAGAAACACAGGCTGTCACGAAACTCCAGAAACAGCCGCATAACAAGCACATTATGCTAATACTGGGCTAAATTGTACATGGAAATTATATTGGCAAAATGTTGTACAATTACATTTTATATGCACTACGTGGCAACATTGCATACAGTAAGTTCCCGCTTGCACCACACAGATATTTTACTACCATTGTTCTGACCATCATATTTTATTATTGCACAGGTTCAAATCTTGAGCAGTTCAAACATGATTATACATTTACTTAACATAACATACATAAAACAGCACTTGGACATGGAACACAAGAAAATTTTCTCCATGCTGTGTTGCCACATTGTGGGTGAAAAATATTGTATAACATTTTGTCACATTTTCGTCTCCAATCTATCTCAGGATTCGCGTGGTATGCTTACTATACGTTTGTTTCTGGACTTCCTGTATATCATATTCTACTAGTATCAGATACATATTTAACATTTAAACAGTCAGGGGTTTTACATACTGATGACTAATAATGTCTTTAATTTACAGGTCTATTTCTCATTGCATATAATGTTGTCGGAAAGAAGACACAGTTGGAAATTATGAATGGTGCTAACCGTTTTTTGGAAAGTATCAAAGCTGTTGCAAAACAAATCAAATATATTTTTGAAAAAAATGGCATCCCAAGTGGTAATGAAATCGAGCATGAAACCTACTCACATCTTGTGGAAAAGGTGCTAGTTGCATTTACTGCTGTTGCACTAGTTTGCAGCATTGTTTTATGCATCTATATGGGACTTTTTAACACGGTAAGTGTAATTGTTTGCATCAGTTTATTGTTTGATAGCAATGAAAATGCAAAGTCAGTGTAACTGGTACAAATTGTACCAAACACAGTAAACATAATTATTTTTAAAAATATTCATAATACTGTTTATATGCTACAAGCATCATGTAAGACTTCCTTCTTATTTATTGTTTATTCACATTGTTACAGAGTGGATCAAGATGTTTGGTTTGTATGGTTGGGAGTTATTTTCCTATTGCTAATGTTTAGTATTTCACGTGATATGGGAAGGAGGGTACCAGGGCAATCTGATAAAAATCAACTAGACCATATAATTAATTTAAATAGTTCTGATATCAATTCCTTTCAATTAAAACATATTTACAGGCCAGCTTCACATCAATACATAAAGGAAAGTGTTAAAGTCTCCTGTAATTACACTATCTGGATTGGCTATTGTTTGCCAATCATAATTTAATCTATGAAATTTTGCTGGGTGTCATTGTTGGCTGCCTCCTAATGTAGTAGTCATAAGAGTTTATGAGTAGAAAGTTGTCATTATTTCCATCATAGACATAGTTAATAAATTAAACTTAACACTTTTACATGTCATCAATGAATGATGTCACTAATGCCTACTAAGATCATATATAGAAAGTCCTCGATTTACGTCATACCGCTTTACGTCGTTACGATTAACGTTGTAAATGTTTGAATATCCATTTTTCAATTTAAGTAACTGTTGATTCAGAATAACATCGTTAATCCATTCATAAGCACCAGAAATTATATTCTTAGGTTCCAAAAATATTTTGGATATAGGTTGTAGGCGAGGCTGGTCTGACTCAATTTATGTTGTTTCAATTTGTGTCGTTTTTATCAGGAACGTAACCCCGACGTAAATCCAGGACTTATTGTAGTTGTATAAGACATTTTCTGGCCAAACATCCCACTTTCAAACATCTGTTGCATTTGTACTGCGCATAGGGGCATGTTTATGTCAGGTGATCCATACTGCAGCGCCTAAACAGTCTCTCAGTGTGCCTTGACTCCGCAACGTACTACTACTCGCAGTTTGTTTATTTACTGTGCACACTTTACACACCACTGCTCTAAAGTAGTTGCAAAAGAGTACACCTGTTCCAGAGTACGTTCTTCCTCGATGAGTTTTTGCTGGATATGTAGGCTTTGTATTCCACTAACAAAACAATCCTGCAAGGCTTTCATTAGAAAAACACCAAAATTACATGTTGTAGCCAAATGTTTAATAGCCATTAAAATTTTTGCAGTTGACTCAGTTTCTTTTTATATCTGCCCATGAAGTTTTAGTCGTTCTGCAATGACCAATGTCTCAGGGCAGTAACGATTTTTAAGAGCTGCTACTAGTCCCACTAAATCATTTCTTGCCTGGTTCGCCTGGAGCCACTATATCTCACATGAACCCGAATGTGTGTCTCCTGATGACAGACAGCAATACCGTCACTTGTTTCACTTCTAGTACTGAGTTGGCACCAAAATAAAGTTGCAACTGCATTAAGTATGAAACCATAAATCAGCGTGTTAATGAAAGTTGTCCATTCGACCAAACTAAGCCATTTCCCCCCAAAATATGTAACTTTCCTTGGCTAATCACCTTGTTGCCACTGTTATATTCTCTGCTCATCTGCCATAACTGTTTACCACTTGCTGCCAACCTTACTACCTAGTTGACAATTAACTACACTTTCAAAATCTAAATATATTGGACAACTCCAGTAACAGAATCAGTATAGCATGCTGCACAGTGACACATTCTGACGGCGCAATGGAACACCTTCTCCATCTTAGTTTCTATGGTGTCTGCTACCACACTGAATAGACTGGGTACGTGGATGTTCAATAATCTGCCAAGTATTGGAAAGGATCTAGGTGTGCACTTCTTGCTGTGCAATGCAGCATGGCATTATTGATCGCGCACACTCGGCCACGTGCACTCGACTCAAAGTCAGCTCTTCGGCCTGAGTTTGTAACTGATTTTAAGGGGTTTTTTTGGTTGTTTTTTGGCAGATAGTTAAAATACCTATAGAGAAATAACTACACACCGAGACTAGTTGCAATAATTTTAATAGATTAACATTAAAATTTATATTCAATTTTATCAAAGATATTTTATTTTTTATAAAATTATTGGTAGTTTTTAAGGTTCACAAATATCTCTTAAATTTTATTGGTGTTTTAGTTATTCCTACGTTCGTTAAATTGGAGCTCTATTTTACAGTTCTCTTCAAAATTAAGGGCTCACTCATAAGAATACATGGTGCACCTTACACCATCAAGTCTGACAACTATCTCGGGTAACATTCTTACAGTGCACAATTATATGCCTCCTTCAAAATATTGTATAATTAATTGATTCATGTACAATTTGTAAGTTTAAGCATGAACATCAAAGGTGCAACAAAACGTGTGTACTTACATTGTTTTGCCTTATTTTCTTTTGCAGCTGGTAGAGGCATGTAAACGCAAATGTTGTAGAAAGACATCTGAAGTTGGTACCAATACACAGGATCTTCAAAGCAACAGACCAATTGACACAGCTGATATAAATACAAATGGTGATCATTATGGACACAGCAGGCTGGTGAGTTTTTATAAGATACATACTCTTGTTTTTTGTTATATGTCATATGCAGCTAAAGGCTGGATATCAAGTCCAGAAGCTAAAACTTGTTAGTTTCATCATAACAAAGACCAGTCACAGGTAACACTGTTATATAAAATAGTTATAATTGAGTACAGCGATAGGATTTAATCAACTCTTAACAGCTAGGTCTTTAGCATATTGTGTTAGAAATAATTTAATGTACAATGCAATCCACAGAGTTTAAGGTAAAAAAATACTAGCCCTTTACTGAAAAATGTAGAGCATCACTGCTGTAGACCATAATTTTCTTAAAAATAAATTGTATAAGGAAGACCTACCATTTCAAAAATTAATGGAAAACTACTAAGTGACTTTAAAATTTGTGTTCTAAATACATTATACAATAAAGTTAATAATAAGTCCAGGAATGAATTCAGCTCTGGGTCCTGGCCCCTCCCTTAGCCAGTAGATATACCTACATCCCCAGCCAAAAACAGGAAGTCCATAGGTCCTCCCTATAAAAAATTTAGATTTTAAGGTGCAAAATGGAGCTGTTTAAGTAGTTTCCGAACCTAAAAATTGAATGTACCACTTTAAGAAATTGTAATATTTCAAAGGATAAAATATGCTTTAAATAAATGTGAAAATTCAGTGCTGATTAAAAAATATATACTTACTACATTTCCAATGTGAAATTTCAAGACTCTAAGTACATCAGAAAGACCATACTATTATATTTTTTTTTTATTGAGCAATAATTACATAGCAATTTTATTCACATATTTTCAGTGTCATAAAGTCAAGACATGTCACTGAACTTGTCTTTACTCCTTAGTAAATCTGTGTATGAACTTTACACTGCCAATTTTCAAGTCTCTGTGTATGTCAGACAACTGCATTGTCTTACATGTTTGTTACACTGTTTGTCTTGATTTATATTATATTGCACAAGTGAAAAACCAGTTAAGTTACATAACAAAATCCTGTCTCCGAATGTTCTCTTTAGCAAATTCATCTATGATTTTTTTAGTTAACTTTCAATTTTCTGTGTACATTTAATATGCAAAAACCATTCAACCACACCTCAGTCATTCTTGATCCAACTCATAATTTGACTCACCAGAATGTAGAAGGCAAGTGTTTGGCTGTGGCAACACTGACTAAAATAATACACACAGAATTTGCAGTAACATACATAAGAGGCAATATGTAAGTTTCACAGTCATCCAACACTTCAAGTGCTGTTTCTAGTATTTACTTGAGTTTTTCATCTCTTCCACATTTCACTTCCCATAGTTCAAATTCCCCAAGAAGATAAGTCTCAGATACTATAGATTCATGTTGCAAAAGGAAGTTGTATTTCTTTTTAAAGTAACTTCATTTCTTGCTCCATGTGCTTTTTTGATGTACATATTTTGTTTTAAAATACTGCTTGGCATCAAATGTCTCAAAATCTTGCTGACAGACTGGACACCACATAGTCCAACATTAGGGTGTAAAATGGCCTCCGATAATATTCTTCAAGGGTTTATGATGGATCATTTTCACTGCATTTCTAGGTTCTGACTGTTTGGGGCTTAAGAGAAGTACTACCAATCTGAGGGGCTAAAATTTCACACTGCACATATACTTTCTTGAAATTGTTTACATGGTTTTCCCAATTATTTTTGAGAGTATTCATAGTATCAGCAATCATTTGAGAAGCACAGTGGACATAAAGCAATTTAGTTTGGAGAAAATTACTTAGTGGGAGTTTATATTTAAGTACTTCAATTAAAGACAAGAGAGAAGTCACTGCTAAACAGAGAATGCACAAAAATGTATGCTCTTGATGATGGCTTAGCATCTTTCGACGTAATTTGTATTAAGAGCACTGATAACTTTAGGAAGAGCATCACAAAAATTAATGCTGTAACTGTTATGTTCGATCCACCTGGTGTGAGAGATTTTGGTAAGCACTTAACAGCGAGGTCTTAAGCGCTGGTGAGGGATCACATGACGTGAGAATAGAGCAATGCCGGAATGAAAGGGCGGAGGAAATGGGAGATCCCCGAGAAAACCCGCCGACCAACGGCATCGTCCCGTACGATTCCCACATGCGAAAATCTGGGGACCAACCCCGTCGGGAATCGAACCCGGATCGCCTTGGTGGGAGGCAAAAGGTCTGGCAGACAGGAAGACTTTTTCAGTTGCCAAAGTTATCATGAGACCTAAATATCTATTAGGAGACTTATGAAAGAAGGATATTACTGATTTCATAAGCGCCACGGAATTCCAGATCTTTGATAAATTTGAGGATTTTTAATTCAACAGATTTATTTCATGATTATTCCAAGAAGTTTTAACAGAAAGAAGTGCCAATTTCATAAATTTCACTAACTGCAGCAACTGCCTCAGAAGCCATTGTAGAACAACCATCAGTTCCAATGCCAAAACAGTATGACATATCCAAGTAGAGAGTTTCATTAAGAATATTAACAACAATATTCCTGAGAGTTGAACCAGTTAATCTGTATCCTACCTTATATTCCCTTTCATTATAATCAAAGCCAGAACTAGAAACACAATCTATGTCACAATCAAAAAGTGCATTAAATGCACACAAATAAAGAGGGAAAAAATCTTCTCAAATAACACCCTAATCAATGTATCTTAAACTGAGGGAAAACTGCTCTATGTGAGAATTAGCTTATGTTTCATCTAATAAAATATTTAGTCTTGAAAATTTTTAGTAAGATTTGAGATTAAATCTCTTCATTGTACAGTTCTATTATAACACTTTGAATAGTTTTAATAATATACTTAGCTCTTGAAGAAGATGACTTTAGTTGATCCTCAAGACTTTAGTTCCAGATCCAATGCAAAATTTTAAGGTTTCTCTGAAATTTCCTTCATTTACTAAACTTAGTTGGTCACTATCATCCTCCAACAATCCTCCATTATTACAGTTGACATGTAATGTACTTTACTGGCACAAGAATATGATCATATTTAGAATCTGCCTCTACTTGTTGCATATGTTTAAAATTTAGCCTGTTAATTACATCAGCTTATGGTTTGTGATAAGATTTTTAAAATACCTTACTGCATCAATATTCTCCCATTCAAATAGAAATTTCTCAGGTATTTAAAAACATACATCCTTGCAATTAAGTTTTGGAAGTGATATCACATACTTTGTTGCAATCTTCTGCAGTGAAACTCCTTGATTGTGGCCACCCTTAACACTAAGAGTAAAAATGGTGCAATATTTGCATTATAGCCCTTTATGCAAATAAGAAAACATGACCCACTGTCTACTGTCTATGTGCCATTTATTTAAAAAGCATTTTATGTCTTTCCCACCTTTCATATTTACAAAATATGGGTATGTGTATCCTACAAGTGGTTACCAAGGATTTTCTAATAACTGGTATTCTGTGTAATCATCTACTTGTCTGTCACATTCATGAAGAAGCAGAGTAGGTACATTACCTTCTCCTCTACCAGTAAGACCAGACATTGTTGATGACTCTCCGTCATGTAGTGAAGTGACCGGAGGTTTAGGATCAGTTGAATTCAATTCCTCCAGTTCCAGTTCAGCTCCCGCAACTGAGTTTTCGCTCTGACGATGGTCCACTTCACTTTCATGTGTCAATTATTTGTTTTGGTGTTAGGGAATTTCCAGCTGACTTTTTCCTTAAAAAAAGCATAGGCTTATTGCATTTGTGAATTGTTTTCGGTACAAAAAATACTATAAAGTATCATAAGCAGGGTGGTGACTTTAGACACGTAGGGTGGCTTTGGGGATCTTTTATACTTTTTTTATTTATTTTTTTTTTCCATAATTGTGAGTTCTGACTAAATTTTAAATAAATGATATGTGGACAGTTATTGTTCGGAATTTATTGCAAGAATAAATTTTTTATTCAGAGCTGCCATATATGAGAAAAATCATTTTTGTTATGTCCCAAAGGCACCCCAAGTGTACAAAGTCACCACTGCTGACCGCTTACGGTTCTAGAAACATTTTGAGTTGTAACATGTACCCGGCATTACTTAGTTATATTTCATTGTAATTGTGAAATAATTAATGCAAGTTTGTTATTGTCATCTATACCTGGGGACATCTTAGACAGTGTAGTTGGCATGCCAGTCTCCCACCATGGTAACATTGGTTTGATCCTCTGACGGACAAGCTACGATTTATTGCAGCACTTGGGAACTGCAGCAGACATTGCAAATGGCTGGTTGGATGAAGGGTCACCTCAGAGGGCAGGCTACTGCTCAGGGCACCACTACTAGGTGGCACCAAAAACTAACTAAATATTTGCAAGGAAAGGAGTATAGTGTGATGTACTTGTTACAATAAAGAAATACATGATCAGTTTACAAGTGGCTAGTGTGACTGTGAGAGCACTAAATTTAAAATTTTCAGTTGGAATTCAATTGACTGCACACTTTAAAGGTAGCATCATAATTGTTTCATTTATGTGTTCTTTACTGACATTCATTATCTCAACCATACATAAGCATCACTCCTGAACAAGCCAACACAACTCTCTCACTTACCTACTCAGGTCCATTTCCTTAACATCTTGTTTGCTTACATTAATAACATCATTCACAACACCTTCCCCTTTCTAACAGAAGCACTTTGTTTGGAGTCACACACTACACAACACAAAGTATAGTAATAGTAAAAAACACTGGGATACCAACCAAACTCTTTACAACACTAGCCTTATTTACAAATTCTGACATCTCTTCACACTAGCCACTTGTCCAAAACACATGGACACTAACCAACCCATACACACCTGATTGTACAATATCTTGGACTTCACCCATATCTTACAGCTATATAAATCAATACATAAAATATACACAACAAAATACTACCTTGACTATTTGTAGAAAACACTTGGACTACAACCAGTCCATACAACACTAGCCATATTTACAAAACTCTTGGACTCGAATCATATCTTACAGCACTACCTTTCACTGAAACTTTAAAGGTTTCCTAATTTCCCGCCATGTTCTGGTCACATACATAGAACCATTACCATAGTTTACCTGTTGTTAGGGAATAATACATGTTGACTCCTCCCTCTGATTAATTACTCTGCTTTCCCTGTGGTCAAACCCTTTAAAGTCAAGTGATTTGCTATTCCCAATAGTTTCACTGCTCTCAGACTGAAGTGGCTGTCCATTTTCTGAACTACATTGTTTTTTAGGTTTTTCCATCAAATTACCCTCTGATGTATCCAGATCCCACGTATAAGCTATATTACTTATTGTAAACTTGTATGTTTATAGAGACCTACAAGGATTGGTTGATGGTCTTAAGTATTTGGTATTTCTGTGAATCACTTTGCCTCACTAAATACTAATTATATATGAGCATGGTGTTTCATGTTTCTCCAGAATTGTGGCTGATTCCCACACTCTACCTTTCTGCACTACTATTGCCTGACCTGTGACGTACTCTGTGGTTTTTCTCTGTGCTTGCCTATCATACTAATTTTTACTTTGATCTGCTTTGAAATTAGCTGTGATTTTACATCTGTTAAGACTTTTGGAATTAGGTTATTTACTGTTACTGACATTCTTATCCTAACTAATCTACTCATCAAGATTTCTTATGGTGATACCCCCATACCTGATAGTGGTGTGCTCCTGTACTCCATTACTGGTAACAAGTATTCTTTACCCTCTTCCTCACTTTTATGCAACATGTTTTTGGTTCTCCCCACCCCCTTTTCTGCCATTCTATTGACTGTAGGTACTGTGGACTGGACGTCTGCATGTCAAGGTCATGCTCGTGTGCAAAGCTAGTGCATTTAAAAGACTGAAAAGTCATATTGTCTGCAATTACTACTTTCAGTATGGCACATGTACAAAATATGCCTTTTCGAGCATATATTACACTACTAGCCTGCTTACTAAGTAACTCTTTCAATTCTATCTACTTTGAAAATTAGTCATACACTACCAAATAAACTATTACACCCAAACTCAAGGATGTCTACTCCTACTTTTCAAATGGGAGGGTGAGTAGTACTGCATGAGGATTGAGTGGCTCTTTTCTGTTAGTAATTTTGTGCTTTTCACAGATTCTACACTCTGCTACATATTGTTCAATGTCTGTAGCCATCCCTGGCCAAAAGAACAACTTCCTAGCTCTAGCTTTAGTTTTCCCTTTCCCAAAATGGCCCTCATGAATTACCTTCAACATGCTAAGTCTGAGGTTTTGAGGCACCACAATTGTGCCATTTAAAAATAACAAATAATCCTCTACAAAAAGGTTACACTGAATAGACCAATAGGGACACAGTAAGCTGCCACAGTCACCTTTTTATGACACCACCCAGTTTTTACAAGTTTTACTACATCACTTAGCACTGGATCAGCAACTAGTTCTCGCCTGAACTCTTCTTTGTACCGTTCACTCATATGGAGATGCTTGCTAACACTATGTATCACATCATGCAATCATCATCTACAACATCTTCTTGACTGTGTGCTCTTGACAGAAGATCTGCAATATGCAGCACTTTCCCAAGGAGGTATTGAACACCCAGTTGATACTTTAGGAGTTTCAATTTCAAGCCCTGAAGTCTGGATGACATTATCCGTAACACTTGCTTGTTCATTATTGCTACAAGTGGTTGTTGTCTGCAAGTATCTGCACCACATGATCGTATATATAATAATGGAATTTGTTTGTTGCATATACAATGGCTAAAATTTCTTTTTCTATTTAGGCCTGTGTTACGTTTATTAACTTATTGCATGATACAATTACCTTGCTGTCCTAACAAACATTACATATTCAACAAGTGTCACTGTGATGACGCCAACTGAAGTTCACTACACAGAAAGCATGCCGGCACACACCGCACTTCCAGGATGCCAACTTTCTCCATAGTACACTAAACATGCACAATACCAACTCACACATAAACACCCTAAAACATAATAGCCCAGTTCTGTTTTCTTGCTTTCAGGCTGCGAGATGCATATGATATTGGTTGTCCATTTTGTAGTAGATCACATCCAAGACCATCTTGTGATGCATAACATTGGATGGTAATTGGTTTGCTGGCATCAAATGTTCCCAAGGCTGGTGCACTGCTTATGGCTGCTTTGATGGCTATCACACAGTCAGAGTGGCACTTAAACCACTGCCAGCTGACATCTGTTCACAAGAGTTCCCTTTGTGGTGATGTTAATGTTGCCATGTGGGGTGTAAATGGCTGCAAGTAATACACCATTCCAAGCAATATCTCTACGTATTTTTTGTTCTGAGAATCAAATAATTACTAAATCACTGCCACTCTGCCTGGATCAGGCAAAACTGCACTGTTTGCAATCAT
This sequence comes from Medauroidea extradentata, assembly GCA_003012365.1. NCBI lineage: Eukaryota > Metazoa > Arthropoda > Insecta > Phasmatodea > Phasmatidae > Medauroidea > Medauroidea extradentata. Next base: position 32,892 of record PNEQ01133357.1, on the reverse strand, counting down.
ATGTCCCAGGAAAATGACCTTCGATGCTTTGTACTGAAGTGTTATATGCACTTCACACAAACCTAGAGGGGATAGAGCACTACATAACTTTCAATATACTACGCTTGGTTTTACGAAGCACAACTAATGAAAAAAAAATGAACAGATTTATCAGTGTGTGTGTTGTTTTACTTACGTTTGTAAACATAGTTTTATTGCAATTTTAGTGCTTGAGTAGTTAAACATTTTAAATTAAAGATGCCACAGAATAATTTAATACTAGATGATTTCCCTTGGTTAGGACATTTAATAACTTAACTAATATAAAATTTGAAGTGATATTATGTAATGAAACATAATCCAAAACATTTTACTTACTACTATGCATCATTAGTCCACAATCACGAGCGCTGGGGAAAAGAAAGCATTTTCTTGGTTCTGACAAAATCTTATAAATTACTGAAAAGGTGTTTAACTAACTCAGAGCAGTTATCTCAGGGTTGGTTAATAAATATTTGCCACAACAAAACTGACACCACAGCACTGATTTAAAAGTGTACAATAATTTTATATATATATATATATATATATATATATATATATATATATATATATATATATATCTCCAAGAGAGAGTTAGTCACACATCATTAAAGGCTCTCTGGTGATGGTGACTTTTGACGTAAATTCCATAGCCTTTGGTTTATGGCGTACGTCCCTTAGAGTTTCCTTGAATAATACTAGGATCCTTCATTAAGAGCATATCCCACGTCGGAAGTTCTAGCTGGGGTTCTCAGTTTTTAAAAATGAAGTCAATCCAGGTCTCTTCCAAAACCATTTTTAGTATCCTTGTCCTAGTTTGAAGCCTATTGAAAATATACGTCCATTTCTCACTGTCTGCCAAAACTAAACCCATATTTTAGACTGTTTATAGCAACGAGGAATTTCATCCTAAGTTCACACTATACTTGTTGACATCAGCGCTGTATTTAAGAATTTATAATTTACCTATTTTTTTAACACTTAAATTTCAAGTAACTTTCAAATACCTCTAGTAAAATTCAGTAACACTAGTACAGATGAGTATCATTACAATATTAGCATATACAAAGATATCATCTGTCAAATGTAAAACTATCAGAATAGTTTCACATTTCACAGAAGTTTTCCCAGGTTGAACTTCATTTTCTGCTCTCTTGTGCTTTTAGGACTTGATGTGGCAATTTGATGATGTTCTATCTGTGTCTCTGCTGCCGCAAGGATATCATAGAAATATACAACTACACCTTCAGTGTGTCCAAATACATGTTCATTTAAATCCTGAAATTTTTCAGGAGCACAAGACATGCTAAAAAGTAATCACAAAAATTTGTAGCACCCCACACTATGGAAAAAGTACATAAGTCACTTGAGCCAAAGTCTAACTTAATTTGTCAAAATCCATCTTTAAGGTCAAATACTGAGAATTACTTTTTTCCTGACAATCTATCAGTAAACTGCTCAGTGGTTGGTATTTGATGATAATCTCTTTTAATAGCAGGATTCAAATATTCAGGGTCCAAGCAAATTCGTAGGATGCCATTTGATTTCGCCACTACGACATGGTTGTACACCCAAGAGTTTGATTATTCAACTTTCTGTATGATGTGTCTGTTAACTAGGGATTCAAGAGTTGATTTTAGTTTGATGGCAGTCCACTGGGAAGTTCAGCTTATGGCTGAACATCACCTTTTAAACTTATTTTACGTTTTCCTGGGAACTTACCTAGGCTAGAAAACACATCTTTCTTGTCCTAAATGTTTCTCCTCTGTAGGTCATCTTGAGTAGCTTCCTGGTTTATCACCTAAAACTTCCTATAAGGGTGACTCTCTTGATTAGATTCAATTGACACATACCTGCAATCCAAGTATTGGAGCTGGCAGCATCAGTAATCCTGAAGTCCATGTATTTGGCAACATTTTTCGCTTGACATCTCAGATTAACTATCCTAATTGGTCTTACTTTAAATCCTCCATAACATTCCATAACTTCCCTTGTATCCCTTATTTTGAGCTGGTTGTTAATTTTCTTAAATAGCTTGCCTGGTAACATGTTGACTTCTGATCCTTTGTCCAGCTTGAAGTTTATCTTCTTATCCTCAATTGCTATGGTTTCATGCCAGTTTGTGGAGTTGTGTGTTCTTACACACTCAACCTACTTTACATTTCCTGCCAGTACAGGTATGACATTCACTACAAAATACTTTTCATCATAGCTATCTGGTTCTTGTAGCTTCAACATACATGCTTTATTCATTCACCAGAATTTCTACACATGAAAGCAAAGTGGTTCTACTTGCCACAATTGTGGCAACATTTACAAATACAGGGCATTTGCCCTCTGTGTGAGAAAAGTTTCACTGTTCGTACTTAGCAATTACATAATTTTTATTTGGCATCCTTCAAGTGTGTTCAGCCACTTCACCCTTTTTTGTGTGTACCATAGTGACTGAGACTGGCAGGGTTGATTCTGTTATTACTTATTTTTTCCTATCACTCTGTAGACATTGCAGCTGTTGCATGTTTGCTTTACCAAATTCACAAGATTTTTCACGGGTAAGGTTCTGTGTGTGTAGCATTTTCTGCTGTAGAGACGTGTCCTTCACTCTCGTAAATATGCAGTCCCTCACAATTGCATCTGTTTGATCTCCAAACTCGCAACTGCACCCTAATCTTCTCAGGTCATTTACAAACTGCTGAAAAGGCTCATTCTCTTTTTGTTTCCTGGAGTACAGCACAAATCACTCATATGGCACATTTTTTCTTGGCATGCAATATGCTTCAAAAGCTTCAAGTACTTTAGTATATTTATTCCAATCTTTATCTGCTATTTTAGAGGTGTTGAAAACTTCAATTTCGATCTCTCCAATGAGACTGTTGGTTTATCTAACTTTACTGACACCACCATGTAAGTTTCAAGGTTTTGTTTAAACTTTCTCCACTTTTCACTCATATTACCCATAAGATCTGAACAACTCGGTCTGTTTGTATCTGTCATTGTTATGGTTGCACGCACTTGCTTAGGCCTCATCCTGTAAACCGCACTGGCCTCAAATGTCTGTAGTCGCAATTACTACACCTAAATTGGTATTATTATGTCATGTTTATTTTGATCCCTGTAATTCTTGCTGTCTATGTCATGTCTCATTTATGTGCTCTTTATTGACATTAATTATATGAAGCGTACATATGTATCACTCTTAGACAAACAATGCCAAACATTGTCACCAATACCACTATCTGTCACTTACTACTCACGTCCATTTCCCTATCACCTATCTTGTTTACATTAGTAACATCTTTCACAGCAATAGTCATGTAGGTATACATACTATAAATTAATTCTGAAATTTGACCAATACTGAGTGGAGCCAACATAAATATGGAACCTTTTTGTTGTCTGACAGGTCCGTAGTTCACTTAGGAAGGGATTCAAGGTTTTTAAGTGGAGGGGGGGGGGGTGAATATATTTTTGGTTCAAAAATATTGTTACTGTGCATCAAGCAAATGCATATAAATCATATATGTGGAAAAATTAATGTTATTATTTATGCTGATGAACTAAATGTACTATAAAAATATACCTCAAAATCATGTTTACACTGTATAGTACAGTATAATGTTTAAAAAAAAGACATTAATTAAAATAGTCCCATATGAAAAATGTATATCTGGGATAGATCTGACTAGATCTGAAATTGGCTAGATCTGGCATCAGGGATTGAGAAATATACATTAATTCATATCTGGCCCAGATCTAGATATAACTTTTTCCATCTGGTGTAAAGTAAATATTAAAAAATGTGTGGCTGTTCCATTAAAATAATGGCATCTTAACAGAAATCTAAATGTTAAAAGTGAAACATATGGTCTACAACTGGATAAAAATAAATGACCATATGGGATATTCTGTGATTTGGTCAAGGCCTTTGACCTTATCGACCATGAAATTTTGTTACATATGTTAAATAAATTGGGTATTACAGATATAGCATATAATTTACCTAAGTCTTACTTAAACAACAGATCTCAAATAGTAGAAATAGAAAGTGTTGATGGCATAAAAGTAACTTCAAGGTGGGAAAGTATAAAGACTGGTGTTCCTCAGGGAAGCATATTGGGGCTACTGTTGTTTACCGTCTACATTAACGACCTCCCAAAGAACCTAGGGACAGGAGGAACAACGTTGTTTGCTAATGATACCAATCTTGTATTGTCAGATGATAACCCAGGAGAGCTGACTGAGACTAGTAACAACTGCTACCTTATTAATATAAGAAAATGGTTTAAAATCAATAAGTAAATAATATAAATAAAACTCAGTTTATCCAATTTAATAAACAAAATAGATTAATGACATAAGTAATTGATAAGTATAATAATGTTGTAATTGAATTATCAGTTGTCAAATTTTTAGGATTGTATTTGTATAGATAAGGGTATAACATGGAGTGAAAATATAAGAAGTTAGAAAATAAGTTATCTTCAATATGCCTTATTTTATGAGCATTAAGAAATTTTCTAGATATAGATACCTTAATAAGGGTATACTATCTTATTTTCAGTCAGTAATGATTTACTGAATACAATTCTGGGGGAATGCCAGTAGTAGTAATAACATTTTTAAAGTACAGAAGAAAGCACTTCGCATTATTGCTTATGTTAACTCAAGAACATCATGCAGAGACCTTGTTTAAAAAACATAGAATAAAATCCCTTTATACAGAATATGCTATTCATATGCTGAAGTTCATTGAACTAAATATAGATAATTTTATTACAAATGAACATGTTTATCATCACACTACAAGAAACGCATAAAAGCTGAGGGTAATTCAGCATGGCGGTGCCTTATTTGGGAAAAGCCATTATTATGTAGGTGTATGTACATAAAACAAACTGCCAAAATGGATTACATCAGAAAAGAACTATAAAATATTTGTTAAAGTTATAAGTGATTTGCTGGATACTCAGGTGCTTTACAGCATAGAAGAAATTTTTGATCATATTGATAGAATTAAATAGTAATTGCAAATGAAGATATGTACAGTTTTTATGTATAATTTTTTGTAATTTTTTCTCCACAGTTGGGTTGTTCCTAGATTGATTGTTATGATTAACTTGTCTGTAAAACAGGCACTGTTGTAACTTCATTTTACATAGTAGCTCTAGAAATTTTATTAACATCTGTATAATCCTGTGCTAAGTTTGCTAAATACTGTGTAATTAAATATTTGTATAATGTGAAATTTATTGACATGTTCCATAGCCCCATGACTTTGCCACACAAGTGGGTTCAATGGAATGAAATATAATGAAATGTAAATAAATAAATTAAATAAATAAAAATCCTAACACTGGTGCATGTGTTATATAATATGTACATTTACAAAAAGTCACAGTCCCTGCAGCGCAGATAAATAACACATGTTTCAGCAGGGCAAATTATGAATCTATTATTTAATTACAAGACATGAACTAAAATATTTCATTAATTACCCTACAATCACAGTTATGTGACATCTCAATTAGCACAGAAGTTACAACACCCACTATGAGAGTTCATAAATTTATTTGCAATTTTTACGAACAGTGAGCTAAATTTTTAAAACAATTTTCCAAATTTTATCAGCTTATAAGAACTCACAATTTCACAAATCCCAGCCTTGTAAATATTTAACATCTGATATACTGTGTTGACCCTGCTTTTAATATTACTCATGGTAGGTTTAGAAGCACATTGTCAAATAATTTGTTACACATGCATAAAGTTCGTCTAATTAGGCCTAAACTTTATTTTTATTACAGGGATCTTCAACATACATCTCATCAGATAACAATGAGGTCACAATTGGCACACCCTACCGAAGATTCCTAGACTTGTGTGCCTGGATTTATCGCATTTGCAGATGTGAAGAAACAGGCAATCCTGAAATTAACATCCAACAATGTTTCTACGAACAGCAAGCTAATGCTGTCACTCATGAGTGCTCATCGGTACATATTACGACTAATGATAAGGTCACATGTTACGAAACTACCATGACTAGCCCACACAATCTCAGTTGTCAAGACTGGTGTGCACCACCAAGATGCATGGAGGATCCAACTGGTGATGATAATCTAGATGGCTTTTCGGTTCATGTTAAAATTGAAGATGACGTATTCAGTTACCAGGATACATCCAATACAAAATACATGGGCTTGAGTGGCTGGGCTTGTCAAGAATGCTGTAATGGATGCACATGTAATGATAAAACTAATACCCTAATCTTTCCCACAGACATTAATGGCAATTACCTTATCAATGACTTAAACAAAATTTACTATAACTGACTGGTGCTCTCGAAAATGCTGTAACCAACAGCTCACGACGAGAGTCCTTTGAAGAAGAAGAAAAAAAATAAAATAATATATTCTACAATAGTATAAATTCCAACAATACTAGTCTCCAAGGAATACAGTTTAAAATATACACAGAAGGTGCTAGTGTAATGCAGATGTGTCACTAAATATTCTGCATCTTACCAAAACTGTTTACATCTAAAATACAGTTCTGTTACACTTCAAAAATACAGTTCTGTTACACTATCTAGTAGCTAGAAAAATAAGCTGCTACATTTTTAAGCTCTGCAAATTTGTACATTTAGTTTTTCTAAAAATAGAACAAATATTATGTACTTACTTTACCGCATCAATTCATCACTTTGCCCAATTATTCAATTATTATTTTGCTTATCCTGCAAGGCGAAACCATAACATTCAACCAGAAATATTAACACATTATTTCAGTTTGTAATTCTGGTGTTTCTCATAGAGGAACTTCATGGTGTACATAATTTAGAAGTACAAACCACTTGGCACATTATTTTTAAAGCATTGTAACTGAATACTGTTCCAGGATCAAAATAATAATGCACATGTTGCAAAAAATTATTTGTTGCTAAAATCAAATATTCAGCATTGTAAATTAACTGTTACTATACTTCTCTCAAATGTACAGAATGGAAAAAATCAATAAATACAAAGAATATGTTACCAAATACTTTCTTTTCCCATGACAATTGTAAACAAAACTGTTATTAGAATATGAATATTTCACAGACTAAACATTTTTGTTTGCATTAATGTTTTCTATCATGGCACTTCACAACAGACACATTGCAAATGGTGTTGATAACTCACTTGAAATGATAAAAGATTAAGGCACTCAGCTGGGTGCACGAACTTTGAAGTTTGAACAACAATGTAGGTGAGATCTGAATTCAAATCACGCATTCCATCACCTGCGTCTACAAATCACACTCTGAATTCTTTTCATTGTGATGCATGCATGCATGCATGCAATCATGGGCCTTTAACTGAAGGTCCTATATTTTATTTGTACATATTCCTTGCAAATTTTTATGCCAATATGTTAGTACTAATTTCAAGATATAAGTCTGAAAAATTTGATGCCAAATTAATGTTTGAAATACGTAAATTACTTTAAAATTACATTTTAAAACCGTTACAAATTAATGACTTTCAAGATAGCAAAGAGTTAACAAGTTTTAGGACAGACTATCAGGATGGCATTCAGCAGTTTATTATAAATGTAGGTACTTTGTTAAAGTACTGTGCAGTGCAATTTACTATTTTTATACAATATTCTTGGCCACTTCTGGACAACCAATTTACAAGCCTAACAGTATTGACAAGTCTATCAAGCATCCATCCTGTGTGCTCACACAAATGTAAATATTACATTTTCATAAATTCTGAACTGTGATAAATATAATTTAAAATGTGTTCTACAAAACTAACATTTGAATATTTTGACAAGAGAAAATATCATCACAGGAGTGACATATTTGTGAATCTTACATATATAATATAGGAACTTCATTATCATATGAACTGCAAAATATTGTAATCATAATAAAACGGGGAATAAAAACCAAAAAATAATATTAATTTTAATTTTATTAAATACAGAACAGGTACAGTATTTCATTTTTATAACAGTTTAGCTTACAATGACATCTTAAAGGTGCAACGGGACTGCTATGATGTCCCTGTTCATGGCATCAGATGTAGCAGGGTTGCTATGTTCCCCTACCACTAGATGTGACGCGTCTTTGTTTACCAACACATCAGTTGAGGTTATGTGTGTTGAACTGCTCTGGACAGCTCTGTTTGTTTTAATTATATGGAGGCGTAAACTTTCATTGTGACTTCTTTAGTAAAACTCACATAATATGGTAACTGTTGGTATACATTCATAACTAAGTTTTACATTTGCAATTCGTGATGTTTTTACAAATAGCGGTTTGGTACCAATTAGAAATAAAACAATTATGATCACAGTCAGATGTCTGGTGCTGCCATGTCCAAATTTGAGAAAAAAAAAAAAACATTGTCTGAAACTTTAGTATTTGCCATGTCATAAAATCACAGTTACGGCATAAACCGCATAACTTCTGTCACCTTAATACAAAATTGTCGTTCAAAAACAGTCTTGTTACGGCACAAAGACCATATCTACCACCGCCTTAATACAAAATTATGGTTTGAAAACAGTCTCTAGTGGCACTAAAGTTCCCTACTGCCTCTTCAGCACCCCTAGGTCCAGCCCTGCTGCGCCCTCGCGACCTGTACTCATCTCTCTTACTCCTCCATCACTACACGACTGACTACATCTTACTGTCCACTCTCATGATCCGCGACTATCTCTCACTCTGCACGACTCTCACCAACTACGCCCCGCAACAGACATGGTAGCAAAAAGCACATCTCGGCGGAGTGATACACCAGAATCCAACGTTTAACCAAAACAACAAACTTACACTAAAAAAAATATAACAAAAGCTTTCAAAATTTGAATTTACAGCTTTTACTACAAAATACTAAAGAATATTTATACAAATACTATAATTGGGGACAAAAGGTGCGCAACAGTGGAACTACTTTCATGGTGCAATACCTTAAGCAACCCCCTGCGACAGCTGACCAACGTGCGTAAACAACCTACGTCATGGAGAAATTCCATGAAGCAAGTGATCAACCACAATGTCGGCGCCAGAAATCCTATAACCTGGAGAAGCTTACAACACGAGAAGTTACTTACTTCACCAGAAAAAACTTAATAAGATAACTAAAATTGCCAAAACTCAAAAATTAAGAAAAATACAAAAAAAAAGTTATACCAACAAAAATAATTAAAATTTTACTGTGGTCTATTTGTAACCAAACAAGCCAGGAAAATAAACTAATGACCCTACTATAAAATTCCCGACTGTATTTCACATTAAATTTTGAAAGATGAATATAAATTATACATGTCCTCAGTTACTAAGTAATTGAATCCTGTTGTATCATCCCGAACACCTGACGAACTAATACTGAATAGGGCATACACCCTGTTATTAAAGATTTAAATTTAATTAGAAAAGAAAAAAAAGTTTATATAAATTTAAATACGAAGGGGAAGTGGCTGAACACTTCACAAGGGTGCCGCCTACCCAACATTTGAAATGCGTTGCAGTGTGCACATAAACAGGTTTCTTCTACGAAAATATTCCATGTGTGCCTGTAGTGCTAACGTACGAAACGAAAACAAACCTCTGACATGGTCGGAACCTCATAGTTAAGACACCATCATTTAAAATACTGTTATTAAGCCCTCCAACATAGCTAAAATGGTCTTTTCAGACTGCCATACTTCAAAAAATACTGACTGGATGTATGTGAAACTTAGATTGTGACCTGAACTAAACTTAGTTGCAGACTTTACACCTATAAAATTGTGGCCATCATTTATTGTCCTATAGTAAAAGCGGTTTGGCGGGAAGTTTGCATGCTAGTTCAGCACTTGGATAGTTAAGGCAATGCAGCAATATATGCGCACTTCAAGGTTGCCCTAATGTCTCTGTCAATTCTGATCCTCTAATGCACAGGTAGGTGGCGCTCTTAAGGTCTTCACTGTCTGACACAGTCTCTGCCTTTGAATCGTTTCACTAGCATGTATAATTGGTTTTACTACCCAGGATATTACCTTTATACTGCCAAGCACACAATCTTGCACAACTTAAAAACAAATATAATATTATATCTATATTTTAACAATGTAGAGTGTGTTGGTCATCCGTTTTATATTTCTAAAATTTCAAAAGTTTTGTTATAGTCAGCAAATCCACCTTTTACTGTGAGTCATAACATTTTGATATGGTTGTACAGCCAATTTATACTAAGAAAATTGAATTCACAGAATTTTTCTTCTATATTAAATAGTTTTATTCCATTATTCCTTTGGCCTATATTTACAATGGCAAAAAAGGGACATTTTCCCATTGACCCATGACATAATACATTTATGCTAGCAAATGTAATAACAGAATGATACAGTCTGTTGACACTTATAATTATAAAACCACATTTTAAACCACTAAATATATTAATTAACCAAGTCTTGAATGGGTGTGTGTTATTTTTTGCTACAACAGTACTAGGTATAAATTTTTGTTTTTAACCTGAACAAATTTTAACAAGAAATAAAATATGCTTTAACTGATGTAATAAGACATGTAATCAAATCACTTCTTTTACAGACATGATTTAATAATTCACATAGGCAGTGAAAAATCATCTGAAAATGTATAAAATTGTTGAAAAAAGTGCTAAACTATTATTTGAAACTTTTCCACTCGAGTTGTTGTCAAAATTATTAAGCTACTATTACAAATTATTAGTTTTTTAATATATATATCTAACTTTTTAGCAGTAACAGTTACATGTTTGGTAGAATTTACAAGTGTGTGCAGCAATATATTTTAAACTTATTCTGATTTACAAAATTAAAAATATTTATTGTTACACAAAATGATAATTTTGTATTGTGACATTTCATCACCCCGTGTTTGTAAAGAAATGCACCACTATTGAGGTAGTCGGGTATCACATCTCCGCTTCCTAAGAACTGGCTAATCTATTTACAGTTTGTCAGTGTATCAAAATCACTGAAAATAAAATAAATAAATAAATCTCCAGATACCTTAATCTGTGTATTTTCTGTTGTGAAACTGGCATCCCTCTTGCCTGCAAGGGAGTAGTGGGTGCAATATCACTGGCAACGAGGTAACCATCCACGATAGACCCCATATGGCTCACCAACTTTGCCGGGCTCAAATCTAACACCATAGGTCCACATGGTGACAAATTAATGTGCTAACGGTAAAATATTTTCCCTAAATATTTGGTGGTTACTAACCCATGCAAATTCTATAAGTCTAGATTTGTTCGTTCTGTGTGTTGTACTTGTGGCCTTCTATGCATGCTGACAATGGCTGGCCACTTTCACCTCTGTATGTACTGACACACTGACATGGGATTCAGATTGTTCTAACTGTTAAGATGATGTTGGTTACATCTTGATGACTATGCTTAAAAGTACTCAGCTACAGTTAAAAACAGAACACACATAATGTTCAACCAATTTTTTAAATTTAAATTTAACACCACTGTAGACATAAAACTTCAAACATTTAAAAAAGAAAGATACACAATGAAAACTGTGTTAGTTGGACCATATGATTCTTGTAATTAACACAACATACTATAGATCCATCTTTACTAACACTACTATAGGTGGTTCAGGATGAAATGAGTATTTTTGAAACACTACTTACATTTTTTCATTTCAGATTACTTACAGTTTCTTGTACCCTTAATAACAATTAAAGAATGTAGATTGTACCGTGCTCAAAAGTTTACTTCTGTGGTCACGGTAAATATTATATTTTTAGTTATTGTTCCAGAAACAATGATCTTCAAGAGTGCTCACTTTATTGTGAACCACCTATAAAGATACATTGTATGTTAGACTACGCTAAACTTCCAATGTGCCACACTCACTCCCACACGGTAATTCTGACAACCAACTCACCTAATACTAAACATACCTCAGAAATATGCCAACCCTAGTGTCACAGTCTATGCAAAGGGCAGAGACAGTAATAATACACAGTAACAACAGCACATACAGTGAAACTGCAAAGGACAAGAGAAATACCACTAGTATAAACAAAAAAAAATTGACGTACGAAAGGTATCACAATTTTTCTTGAGTTAGTAGACGACTTAAGTGTTTTTTGTTCTCTCATGAAATAGTTCATTTTGTTCATCTCTCCAGACTTTACTTTCCCATGTTTAATCTGATAATTTGACACCTGTCACAATTACGGTGACAGCAGCACTCAACTGTGAGGTTGTCAGTTAAGTCTGAGCAGTAGTAAACGGTCCTGCACTGCATATTATCCCCGCCACTGGCTGTTTCCAGATGGAAAGCAAAATATGTTTACTAGCATGGTACTTGCAGTTAATAGCAAATTTGACAAGTGACAAATTTCCTTCCTATGCCCCCCAAGTAGATAGATACAGTAAAAATCCTCTATATCATTAAAAATGTCATTACCAATTTAAGCAAAGAAAATAACTTAAACCTACACAAAAAAATTTCCTAGTGATTTCTTAGCTCTGTGGCCTAAATATAAATAAAGGTGATCCAAATTACAAATTGTCTGTCTTACCAATCATACAATTTTAAGTTTATCCCTCAGCAATGATAGGACAACTACTATTATTTATGCAATAACAAACCTGCACCAAATGTTAGCAGTAAATTAATTTAAGTCATAGTTTAAACATATTTGTAAATAATCAAGAAGGCCTGGTAATGTATACACTGCATATATACTCCAAGTATCTTAAGTCCAGCAACACATCCAGCCACCTGCAAGCTAACTACAGGTAATTCGGAATACAGTGACCACTCAAAAAAGCCCTGATTAATTTATATTTTCTGCCAGTTTATACCTTTCCGCCGAATGTAAACATAAATATTGACACATGCTTTTATTTACATAGGATCTTGCAATGTTTACAACTATATTGAACTGCTCCAATAAATTTTGCCTACAATATCTACTCATTAAATTCACGGGGACTGAATATAAGATGTAATAAAAAGTAATTGTAGTTCTAAATACCTGCCAGTTAACGCCTTATAATACTGGTTTCTGTGCATCGACTAATTGATGCAATACACACTATTGCCGTTAAGATCTCTCGTAAATGCGGGCATTGTTTATTTGAATTTGTAAATCAAAACCGCCACTAAAAACACACAAGACACATACAATTAAAGAATTCAAGTTTTGTTCAGTTCTATTGCCATGAACGACGCACTTAACAGTAACAATAAATAACATATTTTTTTAATAAGTGAAACGAAAAGTATGTTGTTTCTAGGCTGGTAAACGTAAAACATAATTTACAGAATACAGATGGTTTCACATCATTTGGCAATGATATTCATAGCAATTTACAATACATTTGAATGTGTATATACGCACAATGGACAAACACATGCAAATGATGTAACTTGGCGAAGCAGCGAAAAAACTGCGAAAACCTAACTATATTGCCACCTGTTGGTGGAATTTTGAACTGTTTGAAAGGCGGAGCAAGCGCTAACGTGCAAGACGACCTGAGGCTTGTGACAACATCACATTCTTCTGGCGCCAATTAAGTCTAATTATATTGTAAGTAGAAATGTCAATAAGATCATAAATAAATATTTTGAAGTATATAAAATACAGAGAGGTCGATTTCACCTTATGTTATTTCACTAATGTTGTATTCAAATAAGAAAATACACGGAACTACATGTAACGAATCGCTACCAACCATACAAGCAGCAAAGTAACGCTTGTTGATGGTGGCGTATATGCAGTAACAGCTAGTGATTTTTTTCAATGGTTAATATTTAGTGCTCACTTTGTCCTGAATGACTTATACATGAACATTATCTGGCAGCTGTGTTGAATAATAGCTGCAGTGCAACACCACCATTGCACACTGTCTAGGATAAATAAATTGAAAAAAGTTTCACACCAAAATTATTCCCAAATTAACTATACATATTTCATTTCTTACCCGATTTTTCTCAGTACAGGCACAGTCATTGAAAGAACAATCTAACATGTCGCAGATTATGTAAATTGCAGCAATTAATTGCCTTACAACCATTCACATTTCAGCTGTTGCAGTCATTTGCACAAAAGACTCGACTAGTAAATATAGTAGGACTAAAGTGAAAAGACAGAAATGGGTTTCCTCTACATAAAGTAACTAAACAATGCAGCCCATCAAAACTTTTTAAGTGGAATTGAAATGTTGAAATATATTAACCCTCACTACATTTACTTAATACTTTGCACATAAATTAAGTAAATACCTACAAAAAATTTTGCATTGGCATGTTAATAATAGATCATGTTTTACTGTGCAAAACTTTGATCATAAATAGCACTAACTAGCCTTACAAATGTACAGAACATTTTATTTATCATTATGGTATGGATTGCAAAGACATTCAATTGACCAAAGGAATCCGATGGTGTCTGCAAACTTTCTATCACTCCAATAGACACTTTTAATGTCAGCAGGGATTCTATTTGAAAGAAACTGTCCAACTTCAGATGTGTGGTTCTACGTTGGTACTTTTGAATTACATGCTGATCTGATATGCTGATAGAATCACATTAAGTTCTGTGTTTTTGTTCAATGAATAAATAATAATTATTGAAGAAAGAGTAGCATTTTTGGCAACTGACCAATTCAATTGAGAGAGGAGTTGCAATCCTCTTATCTGAACACTCCGTTTTCTACTTTGGTAGGAGACAGAATAATCTTAAATAATTCCCTTTATTAGGAAGATATCTGCTCCTGCTCTCTCGTTCAACAAAATGGTTCTATATGGTTCCATTACTAGTCATCATATTCTGTCGTTCCATGCACGAAGAATACCTTTTAGCCTTAACTGGATCAACAAAAATGTATTGAAGCAGTAAAATAAACAGTTTGAACAAAGTCTGAATATTGTAAATCTGTATCACTTTTAAATCATAACTCACACCCAACATATTTTCATGCAAGTATGTATTCACATTACAAGATGATGTAACCTCAAAGACAAACCACACGTCTTCCTCAAAGATTTTCCTAACCTAAACCATGGAAAGATACACTTAAATTTTAATGTTCAAGTGAGCAAACATTTTACAAGCCTTGTAAAATGTATGTTCACTTGAACGCTGAAATATAACCTGAAACTTCACACTGAAAAAATGCAAAAATAAGGCAGAAAATACATCATCGGAAGGCGGATAAAGCTCAGACTTTGTAACAAATTTATATGTCTGAATATCATCTACTGGAGAATGTAATAAGCTTCATGTCAATAGGTTTGAAACAAGTTATTCTTGTGCCAACATTAACACATTCAGAAATGTTATATAAAAGTCAGCTATCCTACCACAACTTTGAAATATCAGTGAGTGATAAGTACCATTCATTCACCTGCGTGTGTAAAAAACTGTTGTAGAAAGGAAAAAAGACTATGAGATTGCTTCGTGTCTTCTAAAGACTTAAAATAAAGGGATCACAAACAAAGCAGGATTGATAGTACAGTGTAATAAAGGATAATGTGGTGGCACCGACGCTCTTCTCTTTTACACTGCCTCCGGCTGATGTGACGATACTAGCCCCACTAGTTGCTTACAATGTTCCACAAAGAAAATTGGTAATTTGGTCAGTCCTCATATATGCTCCGGTCTCAGCGGTGAGTTACTCTTACCTCAGGGTTCGTGGTATCGAGGGATGGACGCATGCATAACAGCATTCAAAAACACGTGGTCAGATTAACAGCCCATATTTATTACCTCCTTATAACAAACTCACGCAACCACGCTTACATCGGCACGTACAAACTCCTTGTACAAAATAAACTTTAACTGAAAGAGACCTGAACTAAAATGAAACCCAACTCAAACAAAGAAAAATAATAGCACGTGCTAAACTCAAATTATAAACTGATAGTGGGTCGGTCACGCGGTTAACACGGCTGCAAATTCACATTAAAAAATGAAATAAATTGAAGCTGACTACTAATGCATAGTTCTAAAAAGTCTTTTCACTGCCTTCCATCGCGGCCTCTCTCTTCCAATTGCACCCCTCGGCTTACCACGTGTGAACCTCGCACAACACGGAACACATCCGGCCTCCTCGACGGTCATGAACAAAGGTGGTCAGCAACGGTGACCACAATGGCGTCCCAAGACACCATGGCAGCCTACCTTCCGGTTAGAACGTTCCATGACCTTCTAGCAAGATTAAGTAACTGGTCTGGCTACAAATTAACCAAACTAAAATCACAGAAAAATCTGTAAAATTATGCTTACTTTAGACGTATTTCAATATTTTAGTAAATGATTATTACAATAAAAATTATATTAAATAAAATCTTGGCATCGGTCATTGCCGGCCGTACACCTTGCAGTATCCTCTGTAAACCCCTATCGGTATCGCCCCCGCGGCACCATGGCCGGGCTGGCTGAACTCATCTACATATTTTCAAAATAAATACCAAAACTTTCAAACTGCAATAACTTTTAAACAATAAATTTCTCGTAAAATGTCCAAGAGTCCAAAGTTGCTTGAAATTTCATGTCGTTTTAGAAAAGTCCACACAAGACATATTTGCTTTAAATCCACGTGTTATCAGAACATTGAGAACTTAGAACAAAACTTGAGAACATACATTAAAATACTCCAAAGAGAAAACTTATCACTAAGAATTGCATCCAGATGCGGTTTTCTGTTACTGTACTGTTTCGCCAGGCCCAATAGCGGTTTTACATTTAGAGTGGGTTTTCTATGAGATTTCTTGTTCAGCAAAATTATAATCTTTACATTATTTAACTAAATGTCTTACTTAGAAAATTATTAGGCTTACACCAACAAACATGGAATCCTCATATTGAAACAATTATCATTGACTTACAAAAATTTTAGAAACACTCTTGTTTTAAATAATTTACAGGCAATATATTAAAATAGGGTGGCTGGGCAACACACTGGGGCTTTTGACATTAATAAATGCATCAACCCTATCCTACACCTAACTGATACTAGGCTGACCAGCTCTTGGTTCTGAAGTGTCAGTAACACTGGCTAGCATTAATTATGCAAACAAATAAACAACAGCAGAGACTCTATAAATACAACTGACTTATTGAAAAACTATACCCCAAGCGCAGGCTGGTCGCTTCTCAATAGGGAAAAAATGTGAACAGTATAACAGTAAATCTTTTTTTATTTTTAGTTTTCATGATGTCACTTGAAATGCAGTAGAAGTTCATTACAATGTGGGTGTTGAGAGACATAATTCTGACCTCCATTATAGTACTTCCACATTGTGTAATTTTTATTCATGTTGGGGACGTAACATGACTTGCAGTATAACAGGTCATGGTAGCTGTTTCTCATAAGTGGACACAGCTTCTCATCATTTGATTATGATTTTTCTTGATATAGAACAAACTATTCATAACAAAGGTATCTCCTGATCTTCACGATATAGTGCAAGCTGCTGAATTAAATAACAATTTCATGAAGTATTCAGCTTTAACATTGAAAATGTGGTTGGAGTTGATATCGACAAAGAAACTACGCATTACAAACACTGTTTCCATAACATAAATTTCTGATGGAGTAAAAGAATATCATTCTAAACCATACAATATGCAAATATATCACACTTTTTAAGAAAGCAGGATCTGTGGCATACATCAAAAATATAATTTTAGAAGCTAATTGCTCTTGACATCCTAATACAAAAAAGGAACATTGACTTGAGGACCATGCTCCCTTAATTGTGAAAGCACAATATGGTGGGGGAAGGAAGTAGGTAGCTGCCCCCACCCCCTTATGTATACCTGCATGGGAGAAGCAAATTATGTCTCTGGCGCCCCTTTTCCCTTTCTCCCATTTTCCCAATTTTCCATACTTCAATTTCAGAATGACATTGTTTTATTTGTTTATATTGTTAAACAAATCACAAGGCGAGAGTTCTTTTTATGGCAATCCCCCCCCCTTCTACTATTTCCATATCACTCTCAGAAAAGTTGACACGTCCCTGTCTATGTGGAAAATAATGAAAACACAATAAATGGCTTGGAGCAAAAATGTGGTGGTACCATACCATTTCAGGTGCAAGTATGACATTGATTACACACTTGTATAATGAATTTCCGAGACTAAAATAGAAACAAGTATGTGGTTCAGTACCAAGTGTCATTTAATAAATAATGCAATTAATTTCTGTTCATGAGACTCACCACTAACACCATGTCCACCTCCCTCGATGGGTTAGGCTGGAGTCTATATAAACACGTGCTTTCAGTGGGCCACGACACGATGCCGTTTCAAAATTGGACAGCCAATCCCGGAGCTGTTTCGTAACCACAGCCACATCTACTTGCAATGAGTCTACAGCTATTATGCCCACTTTACAATTTATTTATTCTTTATTTTTTTTTTTCAAACATCAAAATTTCACAAAATTTTCTGTTACTACTAGAGATGTTATTAATGATTTCTCATACCTTTCCAAAAACCCCTGAAATCTTAATTACAATAACTATTTGCCTTCCTTACACGACTGCCCCTGATTTGCTGCCCCCTACCCTTCTCTTTCTTGGATGGGCGTCTGCCATCATCACTTGAAGTGGCTTCCCCCTCCTTTCTTCCCTTGGGGAAGCAAGAAAAATGGACTTGCTTTCGAAAAGCGTGTAGCTGCCCAATGCAAGTGATAACGCTTCACAACACAAAAGGTAGGGTTGGCTGCATTGTCTAGAGTCCCTGTGGTGTGAAGTCTCTTGTTCTGAAATTGGGAAGGAAGGGGGTGTAGATCACCGGCAATGCATATTTCTTGAAACCTCGTTTCTAGGCCTCCAGGACCTGTCTTAGCTTTTACAAAAATTATTTACAATATAAATTCTTATATTACTATGTATAACTCATTCCTATCGGCTAATAAAAATGTTGATTACAAAATTAAATGAGCAGACATTATCTAGGTTGTATAATTTGATTAATGCATCAGTGTTCTACAAAAGTTGTTGCAGGAATGTAATAGGGCTATGATTAAAGTTTTAATTTAAAAATACCATTTTGAAAGTAGAAAAAAATTTACAGATATTAAAAAAAACACAAGTTAATTGAAAAAGTATAAAGGAAACAAGTAAGAGCAAAATTAAAACCAACACAGATGTATACATACATAAACTAATAATAAATGAAAAACTAATTTTCACCAAAGTAATCATCTGCTTTAAAAACTTTGACATTAGAAATATATTGTTAACAGAATAACAGACCATGTGTACAAGCCACACAATCTTTGATAAGGGTGGAAGGGGTAGATGTAGAAAACAGCCTCTAAAATGAAGCTATGTCTGATGTGTAGGGACAAGATTTTATGGTGCTATTTTTTGGTAAATTTCTTTTTTAAAATCAGACATTTAGGTGTTATTATTTTTGTGTTGCATGTACTTTCCAAAACCCATTAAATTAAATACGTTATGCTTATCTTCGCCACAGTAAATATAATGTAAATATTAAAGATATTCAAAAGGCACAAAACACTTAGCATTCGAAAAAACAATGGTTTACTGAAATACAGGATGTTTCTTAAATAGGGGGACAAACTCCGCATATATGTTCCTCACGAAAACTATGATGATAACATATTTTGCACTTTTCACCTAAATGCAATGATACTTGTTGGTATCTACAGAATCAGAACTTTTTGAACAAAAACACATTTATTTTCCTTTCTCGAATAAGGTGTAATGTAGAAAAAAAACAAGATGGCTTTCTGGTACACTTGCACTGTAACATTCATTTTGTGGAATAAAACATAACATTTGGATATTTGCATTTTAAAGGTTTCAGTGAAGTTTCTACCTATCCCTTTTCATGTGATGGGTTTCCATCCAAACCCACCTTTTCATTGCATCTCATCATTTAAGAATGCTCCTAAGTCCTGTGTTTTGCACCTAAGATACACAGCAGACAGCATGGGCAATAGTGTGCGTTTATTTTGTTCTGTTCTTTGAATTGTTGATGGTGCACATTCAACGTTACCTACATGTTTCTAACTCACAATACCATTGTTTCGGGTACTCTATCGCTGTAGCTTCATTTGTGATTTGAAAGAAAACTATGAGTCCTAGACTATTGCAACAAGAGGACCTTTTTTGTTAGACAGGTAGCATTACTCAATGAACCATCTTCAGAGGTTCGAAAATCCGGACGGTAAAAAACTTATATGCAATTAGAGGGTAGCCACCCCTGCTATTTTCATAAGGGCGGAAGGTATCAACCAACATTCGCTGTTGGTTTGCAGATCCCAATAGCAGTCAGCAATGCTGAAAATATTGCAGTTTTATGTCAATTAGTTTCCGATATTTTGGGAAAATACTGTTTTAAAATTCAATGTTCAAAGGCCCATTACTCCCTTAATATTGCGTTTAGGTGAAAAGTGCAAAATATGTTTTCATCATAGTTTTTCGTAAGGAACACGCAAGCGGAGTTTGTCCCCCTATTTAAGAAACACCCTGTATAATTGAAAAAATTCAAAACAGACGACAACTATTAGTCTTCCAACAATGCACACCAATTGAAGCTATTTCACCATCAAAATTTTAAACTAAAATCAAGTATATAAACCATAACCTCAAATCAGTGGATACCAAAGCAAACTATAAAGAATATTCAAGTCAGTCAATGATTTTAAATGCACTAAAATGTAATCACTGTGAGACGTTCTGCATTTTCTGGCATGAGACGTTGTCCTCTGTCAGAAATGACTAAGGAATACTTTGTAAAGGAACGTTCAGAGTCAACATTTTATGTAGGAAACCAAATAGACATCAGGGTTGCTTAGGAAAAGTCACCAAAGTCTCCTTTCATAGAGCTCAGCACATTAGCTACATTGACATGGGAAGTCTCTGGCTTAGAAATTTCTTCAACTATCTGCTTAAAAACAAGATAACCACTGAGGAAAATATCACTGGGTAGCCGACATACCACAGGTAAGTTCTCAACATGTTTATCCAAACTTGACATATGTTCACTCGAGATACATACCTAGGGTTGAAGAGAAAGTCAATGGCTTCAAGTGTTTTTGAAGCAGGATCAGTTCAGATAAGTTCAGATAGCTTCAGTCCACACTTCTGCGCAGCCAACTTAAGACCCTGTTTTACATTCGTTTGTTTAACTGCGCGTAACTCCGACAGTTTTTCATTCACCGTACAAGAAAATAAACCATCACTCAGTTGCTGAAACTTGGTTTCTAGGTCCTTCAGTCTGGAGCTCAACAGATGAGCTGTTGGAAATGATGATCCTTCAAGAAAGCTTGCCAAGCCCACTAGTGTTGTACAGTTTTGTTCAACAAAGAAGGCTTGAATTTGTGTGACACAAAGTTCTTCTGAGGTCATTTGTTTCAGAAATTTAATTCCACTGCTGCCTTCATTGTAGTTTTCAAAAAATTGCACAGTATCCGGCAAGTGTTCATTTAAGTAAAGAACAGATTCAAACCAGGTATTCCACCTCGTTATTACTGGCTGTGGAAATAACGTGTGTTTTGAAGGCTCATCTGGGTACTTGGTTACCAAAAACTGAAGATAATGATGTTTGCGTTTACGTGTGTTAATGAAAGCATTTTTCACTTTTGTTACAACAACAATTCAGTTCATCAAGGTTAGTTTGCCACACAACCCCCAAGCACTGTACATGAATTAAAGTGTTGCCAAATAAACCTTGAAGTGTTGTGGCACATTAAGTCATGTACCCTCACAGAGTCTGACACAAATGCTAGTACATCAGCATAATCAACTTCGTACTTCTTCAGAACATCAACAACAGAATGGGCCCATGCTGAAGAATCTGCACAATCCAACACAACAGATGCTGCAAGAAACACAGACTGACTAGTAGAGGGCTCCAGTGTTCTAAAAATTACATTAAATACACAATGTCCACCTCTGTCTGTTGTTTCATCACAAAGAACAATGATAGGCTTGTTATTAACAGCAGATTTTATAGCGTCTTCTTTTTATTCGGCATCCATTGGAACATACTTCTTACGAAGCCAATCCGCTGTAGGAAGGTCACCACCCCCCTTCACGTATTCTTGAAACCACTCTCAAAGTTTCGGATTATCCAGTATTTCCACTGGTATATTCGCGCTAACAAACACCTCTGCCATCTTCTTCACAAACTCTTCCTTTACATTTATAGTTCTTGTCGCACTTTCAATCATTTCGGAGAATGAAACTTGTCTTTTCACGGACGAAGCACAACGTGACTTTGCTTTTCTATGCCTATCGTTTGCCACATGTTTTAAAAGCATGTCCTGCTTCTCGTATTGAAGCCTGCAGCTGCAGAACTTGCACATCAACAGTTCATTGACACACAAGTAAAACCCTTCATTTCCAAACTCATTTACCTTCTGACTTGTTGTAACTTTTACCGTAGGCATTTTGAAATGCCTACAAAAGTATAAAAACTAGTTTACTGAAATTCAATATTTGGTTTACTGTCTGATGAAAATTAAAAAAAAAAAAAAAAAAAAAACTAGGCATATGTGCTTATCAATACCAGAAAAGAAACTACAACAATTGTAGCTGGCGACGCAGTGTCATGGTGTGTAATGTATACTGACGCGTCGCTTCCGGAAGGAGTCATGACTGGGAGGGGAGGCAGACGTTTTTAGAATGTCCAGCCCGGGTGCACGTGTTTTTCCGTGAAAGCAGGTGACACGCGAATCACAAAAATAGTCTTCATCTTGTTTTGCTTTGTGTACACGTACAGTTGTTACGGTATGGTAATAAAGTTCCGTGTATACCAGAGACATGGATAAAACAAAGCGTTTTTCATACAACACAGAATTGAAATGAAAAGTGGTGAAACATGCGAAGGAAATTAATAATACAAAAGAAGCCCGAAAGGTTTGTGTCAATGAACGTAACGTGTCTCTTTGGCAGAAAATATAGAAAAACTAATGGTTGCAGAATTGTCCCGCGAAGATTTCAGGGGATGTAAGCATGGGAAGTATTCTGTACTGGAAGATGAGTTCACATAGAGCAAGAGAGTCAGTCAAAACCAATGCCGATTGGCTAGCTGATACAAAGGAAGGAGGGAAGCCAAGCCTCTTCTTCATCCTCCCTCCCCCTGTCTAGAGCGGTCTAGGCCCGGGCGCTTGTGAGGCTATCTCTGGCGGGCGCTAGCTAGCTGGCTGCCGCCACTGCCGCCCACAAACGACCAGTTCACATCATACTTACGCTACGACCCAGTAGCATCAAGTAAACACGTGGACGCGACTTGTTTTCTACGCTTCATTCGTAAGTGGCGAGTACTTCTTGGATGTGACGGGACCATCAGTGGCTGTGTTTATTTACATTTTCTGTTCAAATATACTTCGAAAAATGAGACAGTTTGCGACCTATAATATTTGTAATAGTACTGTTAAATACTGCATTGTTGCAGTACTTTGCTGAGACAATGCCGCCGAAAATATCTATTAGTGAACGGGCGAAACAGTTTTCCAGTGATGGGATGGTGAAATCTGTGGATGTTTTACGTCGCAGTTTATGCAACAATGCGATGCCCGTGACGAGAGACATTCTTCAATCAAAGGCCCGTGAAATTGCTCGTGAAAAAGGAATCTCGTTGGTCCTGACGTCAGCTAAGCAGACATGGAGGGAGGGTAGGTGGGTGGCTAGTGTAGGGTAGGTCTGGCAACGGTGGCAACTTCAGCTTGTACGAGCTGCCACTTGCATTCCAACATCCTCCCTCCCTTCTCGCTCTTGACTTGCTTCCCATCCTCTTATTTACCGCTACTGGTCTGCATCATTCCCTCCCTACACCGCTTTTCGCCTACCCCTCCCCCATCACATGCCCGCATGTTCCGTTCTAAAATTCTTCAGTTTTCCCGCCGGCTGCCTCTTCCCGCACGGCTCGAGCCCGGCGTACAGCATTCACCGTATCACATCATACGGTCATGCAATTTTATTTTACAATTTGAGTAGTTCAAAATTGCCGTTCAAACTCTACACGATGACGCATTATGTGCGGAAAAATATGGTAAACTACAGAAAATAACCTAAATTTAGGATGCCAAGACAAAATTTGCGATATTTCGCATATTCAACTTGAAATCATTTTATTTCACATTTGACACCAATTTTGGTGTTATTTCGTTTAATAACGATTCACCATACACTTGTGTCCCTACTGATGTGTTAGTGTAGTGACAATAAACTAGTAATAAGCAGTTAACTCTTTTAGGACAGTAACACCACCACAATAGATACTGAACGAAATTCCTTACTTGCTAATTTAGGATCATTAAATAGTAGAAAATATTTCTAGACACAATCACTTGTCTTTTTCTATAAAATAGCTGCAGCAAAATTCTAAGTAATTTTTCCTATGTGAGAATAAGATGTTCACAAGGGCCAAAGCTGGCCCAGTTTTCAGTAACGTCAATTAACTTTTAAGTACAGTACAACTGATCCAACACTTCTGTTTTTAAGCAGCAACTATTTCCAAACTTAATTATCAAGAAGTTGTATCAAAAGCAACTTGAGAGAAACCTGATTTTCTACATTCACAACAAACAATATGTAATTTTGCAAGGATAAAATTTTATTATAAAATATAAAGTACACAACAAGCTTAACATTCTTGAGTTTTGCAATCTCAAACATAACCAAAAATACTGTTTTCTGCAATGGTAGCACACAGCAAATGTTTAAATATCACATTTTTAAGGCAAACCATATTGCTAGTTTTGTGACAGCTTTTGTCAATAATAAGCAAGTACACTAAAAAGATACATGAAAAATACTACGGCATTTTCATTCAGTAATGCAGTTTGATAACATGCTCAATTGCAGGGCACTATGTATTTTGTATGATTTATTGCAAGCTCAGAACTTATACCACATTCACAAGAAACACTGAAATCATATATACTGCAGCAATGTACAATACAGATGTCAAATACTGCATAAGCTTGAGAACACACACAACAAAACATAACCTGAAAACAAAAAATTAATTAAACAGTTTAGGTTTAGATTTGTATAGATTTTAGCCAAATTTCAAGACATCAAAATGGAATGTTAAACATTAAGTAACTATTATGGCACCAGCTTGTGTAAAACTTCTCGATATTCATAATAACAAAAAAAAACTAAATAAATATAAATAGGCCTACAGTATTAACATGATGCCAAGACAATTAATGAAAATCAACAAAGTACAAATACAACTCTAAAATAGCCAGCATGAAGAACTTCTGATGTCAAGTTCAAAAATCACACTGAACAACTCAATGCAACGGACAAAAAATCTTCAAATCCTATAGTGATGACTCCAGTCAGTTCCTTATCACGGGTTCGAAATGCTTCTGTAAATTAAAACATAAAAATCCATTTAGACCTTTTTAAGTAAGGCAAGTACTATTCTAATACTGAAGGTAAAAAAATTGCAACTTTCCAAACAACTCAATGACAACTATTTTAATTGTAACTATGCTATTTGTATAGTTAGAACATTGTATTTGGTAAAAAAAAAATTTCTAAACAATAGCAACCGATTAACATTAATTTTGCTGTACACTTACAGAATATTCCATGCAAAATCAGCAAATGTGCATCGCTCAACTGTTTTTTTTTTTTTAATTTTTTTTCAACTATTTAAAATAAAAATTATTCAACTAAAGTTACTATCAATAGCCCAAAACCCATTTTCCTGAAATTTTAAATCTCTCACCATAATGCATTTAGACTGTTTCGGGTAGTGCCATGCAGTACATCAGCTGATGCAACTATTTAAAAAGATCTATTTTATTTCCCATTACAGACATTCAGTTTCTAGTTTCTATTTATATTAACATGTAGATAAGGTTTCAAGCTTTCTACTCATTTCTATAAATATAACTTTCTTAGATACTAATCTTTTAATACATGGGTTTGGGTTTCAGCAGGAGCTTAAAAAAATTTATTTTTAATCTCTTGTAGCTTAGAAAGAGCTTTGAGCTACAACTATTTAAATTTTTTGTAAACACACTTAGACACCTCTCTTTGAACTCATGCATTCAAACCACAGTATTTTTTCACACTTGCAATGAAATAAAATTTATAAATAAAAAAAATTAAAAATTGCTAACTTTGCAAGCATGTAAACTTAAAAGCGCTAAACGGAAATTTACTTGTTTTGCAGGCCTAAACTCCTGTTGGTAAGTAACCAACCACTACAGAAAATATTTTGTGGTTCATACTGGTTTGAAAGTTATAAATATTTATATACCTTCAAAAAATTACTTCAGGATTTCAGAAGCTTAAAAAGATGCATTTTTTACATCCTGTACCTTGCAAAGGGCTTTGAAAGACAAACATTTGAATTTTATTATTAGTGGCCTGAGGAATAATCTTGGACCTTGTATACTCAATTTATCATGTTTTCTCACCCTTCATGAAAAAAAATCCTCAAAATCAAAAAATTAGCATATATGAAAATGTTACTTAACACAGGAGTATAGTATATGTATATTTACAATTTTTAACTTCCAAAGGTGAGTTAATGAACAATCTAAATAAGCATCATGCTTAAATGTGACAGTTTACAAGTCGTAATCACCCAATTAACTAAGTACACAAAGTTTTTATTTGTATGGAAACATGATTTTCAGTTACCAAAAATTTGTAACAGCCATATTCCCTATCATATTAACGCACCTATACAGTGCGGATAATACCTATTTTTAAATTCTATATTTATTTAAAAGTAAATTTAATTCAATAAATAACGTTACCACACTTTCTTTATATGTATAAGTATAACTCGAGAAAAACGTAAATAAAGAGTGTTTATTTTAGCTCGGTAAAAATGAGTGCCACCATGTTGATGTCCCTGTGACATCATTGAACTTGTAATTGGATATCTGTTTACTCCAACTCTACAGCAACTTACGCCTAGTTCGTGAAATTCGGTTAAATCCAGTTGTTTGAATGGTAAGAACGAGTATGGCTGGAACCTCGAATAGTTATAGCTCCTTTGTGCAGCAACACAAATAAATTTATTCCAAATATAATATTTACTAGAGCGCCGTGTGACAATACAAGATGAACTGTGTGATTACTAAAAAAAGTAACCTCAGACAGACTGCTATTAGCCACAAAAGTATGGTTTATGTGTGCTGTGGTTATAGCAATGTATTGTATACAGTAGGATACAGTAAGCATGAAATAAATAAGTTCTTTTAAGTTAAAAGTTGCAATTTATTGTATATTTGTTGTTTCAATGCATGGCCACCCCACCTGTAGAAAAAGCTTAGCCAATAGGTGAGTTAACGGCACCTGTGATTGGCAGATTATTCGAGAGGTAGGTGGGGTTTTGCGAAATGTGTCAATAGATGGCAGCACGGTTAGTGCAGTTTCCGCGGTCGCTGACAAGAAACGTAGCAATAAATGCGAAAGAAAAATTTATTTTTAATAGATTAATTAATGTGTTATATTATTTTTCTAATTTGTACAATCAAAATGCTCGATCACCAGGCCATAAGAGCCAGTACGTTTGCTTATACACATTCAAATTGTTAGCTCGGTAGGTTCACTTTCTGGATGTATGCGACCTTCATATGGTTGACTTTTAACCAAAATGTATTATTCTTGAGCAAATTTGACAGAATAAAATTAATTCATAGCAAGCAATCATCACTTTGGAGTTTGAATTAAATTAACACTAACTCAAACCTACCACTAAAACATTGCAATGTGCGAGAGCCAACTTGCTGTCTTCACTCCTCTCAACTTGGTACCAGTGAAATCTTTGTTATTAACTAAGAAAATCTTCAACTGAAACAGTGCATGAAATCTGCTCAATTTTTAAATTTGTGTTACATACAAGTAATATAATGCCTGCCAGGCGGACGGCAAATGAAAATAACTGTCCAGTTGCGTCATACATGTGTTGGCCAATAAGAATGTGTTTTCAATGTTTATGGAGGCGTTTGAAAATACATACAGTGAACCCTCGATAACTCGGACTAAAAGGGGGGAGAAGCTGTCCGAGTTACGATTTGTCCGTGTTATCGAGGGCGTCCGGGGAGGAGGGGTAGTCAGTCATTAATCACAAGAAACGCGAGGAAACCAGTACGCTATCATTTCTACAAGCAAAAGAAGCGGCAATATGTACTGCTTTGTACGTATCAATTTACAGGAGGGGGTAGTGGGGAAATTATCGCTGTAATGGGAGAACTATATAAGAAAGAATGTCAAACAACCTGGGCCGGCAGATTCTGTTTTATTTATTGTTTATGCTTCTTCTGGCTGATCTTTTTTATCTGTACTAGAGGCTGGCACCAAGGCACCCTTCGACCACATAAAAGTTCTCACGCCCTTCTCCCGTCTGGCTGACGACAGTCTGTGCATGCATGTGTGTGTGTGAGATAAGCTAGGGTGGTAGAGCACGAGCGGAAGTAGTCAAGGTCAACCGGTACAGTCTCAACAGTAATACAGACACCGCACGTGACCACACACAACTCACGAGATGTTTACGTCAAAAATTGCTCTACATCAGCATGTCACAGTGTCTGCAGCCAGCTGCTAGTTTCCTACGAGAAATTGTTTTTTTCCAGGGCTTCTTTGTAAGAATACGAGGCCAGGAGCAACGTAAATCTCAGTCTACCTTTCCTCCTTTTTTTTGTTTACTTAAAGTCATGGCCGTGGTTGAAGTGATAATGTGCGCTTGTAGGCCTCCCTCCATACTATCTTACCTTGGCTGCGTCGTCATAGATCAGTGACGTCTTTACACACACTTTACACTTTAAAATAAATTTCGCAGATACCATCAACATTAAAGGGTACTCAATAAAAGCCCATTCATTTCAACCATTATAATTTTTTCAAAAGCGAGGCCCTCTAGAATGTGCGACCCGGGGCAAAAGCCTCTTTCTGCCCCCTCCCCGTTTTTTTATAATTTATTAAGTCATGTTTTATTTTTTCGATATATCGCGCTGGCCTCTAGCGTAGTGGGTTAGGCGCCAGTTTACGGTGCGAGAGGCCCTGGGTTCGAATCCTTGCTCGGGCATGGATGTTGTGTTGTTCTTTCACCTCGCTTCACCCTCATTGGCTTGTAAGACGTCATTAAATGGTCATAAAACCCTCTCACCACCTTGCCTAAATTGCAATGCAAACCAATGGCTTATAATTTTTTTTATTATGTCCGGAACAAATCGTTTTGCAATCTTGAATTTATCGCACATACCAGAACAAAATAAATTTCCATTCAGGTGCTATTGTGACCTGTAGTTACCGTCCAATTCATCAGCATCATACTGTAGTGTTTATTTACGACGCACGTGCATGTGTGGCTCGCGCGGAGAAGCGGGAGGAAAGATAAAGAAGGGAGGTCTGCCTGCTGAGTTCCATCTCCACTCGCGCGCTTGCTGAGTTGCATCTCTACTCGCGCGCCTCGCTAGCAACATTTAACCACATGGAACTTGCCACATATTTTACGGTGGGATTATTAAAGGCTACATAGCGATGAACAACTGCTTTTAAAGCTTAATACTGTTTTTAAATAAAACGTGATGGATTTAAATGAGGCAGACACAATTTTCTTATGATTTTTGACCAAAAATAATTTAATTAAAATTAATTTTGTTTTTTGAAATTCTGTCCGAGTTATCCGAAGTCCGGGACATCGAGGTCCGAGTTATCGAGGGTTCACTGTATGTCATTTTTTAAGTTCAATAATTTGGAAGTTAAAATACACACTGAATTATTACTTACCTGGATGCATTTGTTGCGAAAAGAAGAATCATGTAAATATTAAGTTGTTTTTCTACGTACCAACCCCATCCTACATGTTGGCTGTTGTGAGAATGTATGTTTGCTGGTATGTCTGTATGTTCAGCCAAACCTGCATTGATCTGAGTATTAGAGTTTTAACTATCTGTCATGAGTCCAGTAGAGGAAGTATTTGATGTTTACCTTTACCTCACATTGTTGCATCTGTCATGTGTAGTCTTGTTGTGGGAAGTTATTTTTATTGGGCAAA
This sequence comes from Medauroidea extradentata, assembly GCA_003012365.1. Lineage (NCBI taxonomy): Eukaryota > Metazoa > Arthropoda > Insecta > Phasmatodea > Phasmatidae > Medauroidea > Medauroidea extradentata. Next base: position 2,860 of record PNEQ01133357.1, on the reverse strand, counting down.
GCTGTTATTTAGAATTATATTTTGTACATGCAATATGTATAGTGTAGTAGATGTACTGCATCTGAAAAAGGTAAGCGAGTGATAAAGACTACTACAATGGAACTCCTTTTTTACACTTTTTATGGGACTTAAAATGCATGTAACTGTAAAAAGAGGGACGTTTCAAAATCTGGGGGTGTAAAAAAGGGACTCTACTATATAGGCTTTTGAAAAACATGTGAGATTAGTGGTAAGAAGACAAAGTATTGCATCTGTACATTGTTGACAGACAGTTGTGAGAACAATTAATACGAGAAGCTGATCATAAAATGTGTTTCTGATTATTCTTTTGGAGACATAGCTTTATTGAACAGGAGAGTTAACTCTAAAGCTGGTAAGTATATTACGCACTAACCATTACAAAATATTTGTTGACAAATATTATTTATTTGAAGCTTGTTGTGATCCTTATCACACCACAAGAAAGCTATAAAAAACAGTTACAAGAAATCTGTTTACATCAACGTTTTAACACCTACTGAGTTCTTGACCGCCAGTGGAAGAGTGTACGTTTCCCAAAAAAAGAATACTTACCTATCAAACAAAATGAAAAATCCACTTAAAAAACTAAATTGTATTCCATATGCAAATTTTAAGTACCATGGTAGACTAGAATAGACTTCAAATGATAAAATATTGTGGGTAGGTTAAATGCTTCAATTATTTTGCTTAGTAACTCCTTAATATATACCAACATTGTATTTTAAGACTGGTTGAGAGAAAGTGTTGTGAATAGTTAGTTAGAATAATATATACCTCACGTAAAATGATGAATTTGGGTTAAATGAAGATTGTCTAGCATTAAATTTTTTACTTAAAAGGACATTTTATCACAAACAATGATTTATAATAGAGTAAGTGATTACAACCAGTAAACTGTCAATTTTATGCATGAAAATTAATATAATAATAATAATAATAATAATAATAATAATAATAATAATAATAATAATACATTATCTTCACTAGTTAACAATTTAAAAAATATACAGGCCCACTCCTATGTTAACTCCTTCACTGCTCTGGTCATATACATTTATTCTTAATTTAAGCGAGTCAGGTGCTAAATACGAAAATGTTTGCCAGGCATGCATCGCACTGCCTGTGTAAAAGATTAATATATTCATCTGTGCCACTTTCCGATTCACTGCTATGGGTGTCTTAACTTGTCCACATCTAAACACATTCTAGTAACTGCTTCTGGTACTACAGATGTATCTCTCATGAATTACAGAGTTCATTGGTGTCTTTTAAATACAACTGCTTTATTTTAACATGCTAGAGCGTGTTATCATCCAGTCGTGCATTCGGGTGCAAAACTTCATAGGATTGATTGTAAGTTACAACTCTAGCTTTGCATACTACAGAAGTGTCTCTCATGCATCGTAGAGTTCATTGGTGTCAATTTAACGTATGCCTAGCACAACCTCCCACTAGTCCGTCTGCCGCACTGTACTCATTTAGTATGGCCTACACTCAGTGCGTGTCCTAAATAATAAATATTGAGTTTGAAAATATGTTTCTTCAAATTTACTTTTTATTTGCTACGTTTTTCAAGTGTCTGATAATTGTTCCAATGTTTTCACGTCTTTCATTTTCAGGTAGTGTTCTTGGCTCACCCCGTCCCTAGTGACGCTTAACGTAAATTTGAGTGTCTTGTGGTGTGGGGACTGGCCCTAACAAGTCTCCGAAGATCCGTCGTTTGAGGGTGCAACAATCCACTGATACGTAGCCTACCCCATGGTCATCGGCCTGGGATCATCATAAAATGGGGTTTCTTCCGCGGCTATCGCCATGTGCCCTTTCCCCACTGTCCATCTTATCTCAGCTCTCCCTGCTAGCCGGTCCACTCCCATAGCTTTGTCACCCATATCCCTTCCGACTCACCTACAGACTCAGTGTCATCATCATCATCTACATGTTCCCCCCTAGCGCCCGCGTCATATTGGATACAATCGCTTTATTTCATCGCCGCTAGAGTGTGTCGTCATCCACTCATGCATTCTGGTGCACAACTATGCACGATTGATTCTGAGATATTACAGTCTACTATATTTCAACCATTTACAGTGAAACTTCCCTTAGCGGACACTTCCGAATAGCGGACACTTCCGAAAAACGGACATTTTTCCAATCACCGGCAGATTAACATGGAACCTTATGGAGAAATATTCTCCAAATAACGGACATTCTTATTAACGGACGCGGACACATAAGTAGTGAATAACGGACAAAATGCGCAAAAAAGGGGCGCGAAAACAGTTGCAAAGCAGCTTCAATGAATGTTTCGGCAGCGAGTCGTAACTAAGAAAGTGCGATTTGTACACCCCTTGTAAGCAGGTAGCGCGTAGCCTTGCGTTATCTCGACCCCCCACACACACACGCACGCACGCGCGCAGCTGCCGTGTAACTCGATCCTCCCGCCACACACGCATGCAACGTGTGTTGTAGCGCTTAGTCATTGTTTACTCTTCTTTTCATGCACTTCACGTAATAGTGTAGCAGTCGTAATCGAGTGACTTATTTTGTGTGAAATGTCTCAGAAGCGTAAACGTTTAACTTTAGAGGATAAATTAGCTGTGATAAGGATGCGTGAAAAAGAAAAATTAAGCGTCCGTGACATTGCTGCGAAGTTCGACGTGGGGAAAACTCAGATTGCCGACATAATAAAAAATAGAGACGCAATACTGAAGTCGTGGACGGAGAATAGCTGCGGTTCCAGCAAACGTACATTCCCAAAAACGGATGGACTGACTGTAGATACACTAACGTTTGAGTGGTTTTGTAGCCTCTGTTTCTTTCTTTCTGAGGCTGTGACGTT